>CABFPE010000119.1:1153613-1170180 GCA_900660155.1 Hofstenia miamia | reverse complement strand
AAAAAATGTAAAGTAAGTTAATGTGGGAAAGTAAAAAATGCAAAGTAAGTTAATGTGGGAAAGTAAAAAAAAATGTAAAGTAAGTTAATGTGGGAAAGTAAAAAATGTAAAGTAAGTTAATATGGGAAAGTAAAAAAAAAGTAATTTAATGTGGGAAAGTAAAACTAAAAAAATGTAAGCTAATGTGGGAAAGTAAAAAAAAAAAAGTAAGTTAATGTGGGAAAGTAAAAAATGCAAACTAAATTAGACCACATAAATAACACAAAAACTAGTAAAAGTACATGACTTCCATGACGTCAGTACAACACCTCTGGCAATATCCACAGTGTCTCAGGGCAAAGGCCACCCCTCTCAACCAATCAGCAAAAAGTGGAACCTCCTACACTTGACCTCTCGACCAATCAGAAAAAAGTGGAAGGTCCTACACTTGAATATATACTACTCTAAACACAACTAATTTAGCTTGAAATTGTATTAAATATTCAAACCATAGTAAAGAAACAATATAAGAGTTCCAAAGAAATTTCTTTATCAATTGTGTACAAGAATCTTAATCAATTTTAGTAGCTCAAAAAAGTACCTTTTGATTTTAAATTTTGAATCATTTGTCTGCCAAGATGGTGGCTAAAAATAATGGAAGCAATTTTGCCCCTTTGTTAAGTGAAAATTATTAGTATAAACAAATACTAATTCATAATCAATTACACTGTTTTCACTTGGTTGCATTGTACAAATTAATCTAAGCTGATCATAACTTTTTACAATATATTTTTAATCAATCATTTTCAGTCTTATTCTCTTATTATTCTTAATCAACATTAGCAGCTTATGATTTATTTAGATGATGTGACAAGAGCCCCAGATGTCAATGCTAAGTCAGCACTATGGCTAATTGCCATCTATCTCTTGGAAGATGCAACACTCCATATTCTGATAACTCATTAAACTTGTAATAAAATCAGGAAAAGCGAGTTCCATGAAATTTCAGTTGTTCCTATCTCCTTGGATAATGCTACATGCCCTCTTCAGCTTGTGTTATTCTTAGCACAGATTGTTCTCCATGTACTAGGGTGTCCACTTTTCATATTATCAATTCTGCTGCTAATCTTCTCATTTTGTATTTTCAAATTCTGACTGTTTTGTCATTTTTAGCACTGTCTCTCTCTCTCTCTGTAGTTACTGTGTTCACATATTTAAGGAACTTTGCTTCTCTAATGTTTTCTGCTATTGGTGTTATTTCTCAAAGCATGTTGATCTTCCTTGAAAATGTTTCATATTATTTCTGGTACAGCTGTATTTCTTTTAACCTGATCATTAGTGTCATTTGTGTTTCAGCTCAACTAGTATGGGCTAGCTCTTCTCTTATTGCTGTGTCTGGGTAGAAGAATGTGAAGACTTTTCTTAAGCTTCTCATATTCTCCACAACTTTGTAAAAGAAACTGATTTGTCTATTACTTCCTGTTCACTGATTTCTATTGGGTTGTTTTTATTTATTCTCATCATTGTTATGATATCTACTCTCCTTGTGACATCATAGTATATAATAATAACAGCATGTAATTGCCATGCATTCACATTAGCCAGCAGCTTGTTATCATCAAAGTGTAAGGTGTTAAGTGCATGTTTGAGTTGCAAACAATCAATAAAATGTTCTTATCCCTTAACAGTAGTCATACATGTAATTTAATGCAGTCCACTATTTGGGCTGCCTGCTGGAATAAAGCATTTTGTCCCTAAACTCAGAGGAGTAACTCCCAAATTGTAGCCAGAAACTTAAGCATCTATTATGAATAACATACATTCTAAAAAGGGGTTAGCAATAATTAGTAGAAGCAAAAATGAAGTGCAGTTGAGTGAGACAAAGTTTATTTTGTGTCAAAATCCATTAAAATCAAAAATTGATCCCCTTGAATGACACTACATGCCCCCTTACTTGACTAATTTTGTGGCAGTAACTGAACAGATGGACCTGAGAGCAAATTTTGGGTTTCCTCAACTATCTAGGCTGCAAGAACTTCATCACAATTGGTGACTTTAGTGTACTGAGTTTGCTTTGTGATCTGCATCAGCACTTCATGTTGAGTTACTGTTTTGTTGTGGAGACAGAAAAATTGAATCCCAGGCAACCATGAGCTGATAGGGTAGTTGTGTCTTGAGATGTTTAGTCTTTGAGTGAAAGTATTGTACAAGCCTTTGTAGAGGCAGAGTTGCTTGAGAGTGACTATAAGCATCATAAGTGCATTGTTATCTGTGTTGTTGGGTAAAAGTGGGTGAAGACTTCTTGAAATGACCCCCATTTGCATAGCATGATACATAAATAAAGAACAGAACTCCAAAACTTGTTGTAAGGACATTTCTTCCAGGTCTGACACTTTGGCTTATAGCATAGTGATAATCTCTATCCACTGTCATGTTGTAATAGTGTGTGATCATCTCCACCTTATCTATCCACATTAAGTCTCCTGATGCTTGAAATAGTATTAGAACTTGAGAGTCCAGCTGCATAATCTTATTGTGGATCTTCTTTAGCTGGATATGAAGGGGTTGCCCCTTTTGAAAAATATCCTTAATTGTTAACTTTCCATTGATAAAGACTTGCTCTGGGTTTCTGCCTACTAGCAGCTTGTCTCTAACTTCCTTATATTCAGCAGTCTGGTAGGTGTGTGGACGCCTTCTTTCAGCCCTTGCAAACTCTCCATGATGGTAAGATGAGCAGAGTCATTATACATGGTGGAGGATGCATAACAAATTGTTCTTCTCAGCATTAGTCTCAACTTGTCTGAGCTCTACTTGCTTACTTAGCACTTCAGTTTCAATGGTGACTGGGTAATTGATCTTTGCATCTCTTATGGTATCCCAGAATGTATTGCATAGGCCACAGCTATGTAACTTATCAACATGGTTGGCAGAGATTTTGATGCAAGCAGTGGTGCACTCTACATCCAAGGCTAGTTGTTGCCCAGGCAATTGTAGGAGCACAAACTCTTCTTTGGAGAACATCTCCATTAGACACCACTTCATCAGTCCAAGGATATCATTATCTCTGGTCACCTTGATTACTCATTCTGCAATAGTTAGCTTCTTGGTTTATGTTCAATAGTGATAATTCTTTCATTTTCCATGATTGACCAAGTAGGAATTGGCCACAGGGGTGTCATAGAGCCTGAGAACTTCTGAAGTTTGACAGCTTTGATCAAAACTTTGGTGGCTGATGATACCTTGACTGCAGATGAAGCTAGAAGCTCTTCCTCATGATAAAACTGCTCTGGAGAGTGCATAGTCTGCTTGAAAACTAGAAGAGGGATTTTCTCACCATCTCTAGTGGCATGACATTGTGTTTCAACAAGGTGGCTATACCCACATTCAGGGTAATTGAGGTATTCTAAATTGAAAAAGATCTTTGTCTTGTTCAGCATGTTATGTTGTTGCAGCTGTTCCAAAACTGTGTTATGGACCTATGCTTGCATTCCATTAATCAGCTGGTGTAGAGCAGCACTCAGAATTGAAATTTGGAAACTTGGTGCCAGCAGTGGTGCGCACATGTATTTGCATAAAGTATCAGAAAAGATGTTCAAGTCAGAGAAAGCAATTCCAATCTTATTCATGATCATCACTGGTGATAAATGCCTCATGGGGCTGCTGGCCCCATTAATCTGGTGTAGTACTTTTCAAACCTTTCCATTGCCTTTTTGGATTTTCCATGCAAAGCAGGAAGAGAACAAGAATCAAGCAACCAGTTCTTCACTTTCCAGGAGGCTGGGCAGACAGTAATCTCATGCACACAGTGCTTGGCTAGCTTCTCACAGGCTGCTTTATCTCATGGCAACTGTAACTGAACTGGGCTATCCATGCCCTCTATCACTTGGCTAAGTATGCCACTGATTGTGACTGCACTGGCATCACAGTCAACAACTAATTTCCAGGTGTAATCAGATGTATTCAAGCTGAGGATCCTCCTGAGCTCCAGCTTCACATTTCCAGTTCCTCCTGTTTGACCAGGTCCATTTAAACTTGATGTTTTGTTTCAGCAGGTGTGAGATGTGCTTGGTTTTGTTGGCTAGCTCAGGGATAAAAGCTCCATAGTAGCTTAGAAAGCCAATGAGCTCTGCACATTCTTTTGGGATCTCAGTGTTTCTATTTGATCCAGATAGTCTTTGGCATCATTCTTAATTGAAATCTTACCAGGTTCTATGACCCTTCCAAGAAAAGTAACTTGTTGTGACACTAGAGCACATTTTTTTTGCCATTGACACTCAGACCATCTTTATGAAGGATGGTAAGCATTTGGTTCAACTTCTCAACATGTTTGCCAATGTGTTGCTTGCAACAAGTATATCATCTATGTACACAGAAATTCCATGTTCTAGCATGTTAGCTCCATTCTTTAAAATGTGGGTGGCATAGCATTGAAAGGTAGCCAGGGCATTACAGAGGCCAAAGGCCATGCATTTCCATTCAAAAAGGCTGTACAGTGTAATGAAAGCTGTTTTCAAAATGTCAGCCAGCTTCATCAGGAGCTGCCAGTAGGCCTTACAGGCCCAGGCAGGAGAAATGCTTGTAGCAGCTTGCATCATATTATAAATACTCAATCTGTGGAAGTGAATATGCATCCTTGATAGTTATATCATTGAGCTTCCAGAAATCAACACACAGACAATACTTTTCACCTTGATTGATAAAAACAGTAGGCACAGCATAATGACTATTGGTGCTCTGAATAATTCCACTCTTGATGACATTGTTGAGCATTTGCTCATAGTCATCCTTAAGACTTTCAGGCACTCTCCATACTGGCACATGTATATGTCTATCATGCTTGGTGTCAATCAAGTGCTGTTCACCAACAGCCTGACCCATGCTGATTGAACCATAGTTGAAAACTTCATTCTGCCTACACAGCAGGAATTATAGGAAAGGCATGCATTTTTTCCAAGGATGCTTCAAGCTTTGAGCAATTTTCATTGCAGGTGACAAATAACCCTGGACATAGAGTGTACCACATCTCAACTAAAGATTTCCAACACACAGATCAATAAGCTCTGCCCACATGGACTTCCAACAACATTTTGGGATATGATCAAAGACACAAAAAATCAATTATCCCATTACTATCAGAACAGCCACATTAAAGAAGAATGTCAAGTTTGACCAGGTCAAGACAAATGCAGAGAAGAACAACTTGCTATGCATACCTCCACCATGCATCATGACTCCATTGATCCTCCCATCTTGGCAAGTAAAAAAGAGGCATAAAAAGGTCTCTGGACACCTCTCTGATTAACTATGCATCAACAGCTGCAGAAGTTGAAAAAGCCATGCAAACCCCAGAGTACAAAGAAACCTGAGATACTCTTATTGAGGGTGGTAATCCTGAATGTTTCTTTATAGATGGAAAACTGACAATTAAGGACATCTTCCAAAAAGGACAGCCAATATCAACCCAGTTGCAGAAGATCCACAAAAAGATTGCAACACTAGATCCTTGAGTCCTCATATTATTCCAGGCATCAGGAGACCTTATGTGGGTTAACAACATTGAAACCCTGACAAGATATTATGATGTCAGGAAAAGGATTGAAATAATTATGATGATCCAAGCTGAAGTTACTGATCCAGAGGAGATGACTCTCTAACAGGTTAACAAATACTGCTAACTATTTATGGACCATACCACTCACATGGGGTCACTTAGAGAAGTGTTCACATACTTCTACCCAAGCACTAGGATTAGTGCAGAAGATGCCAACACTTCAGATACCAATGCACTAATGACTTTGATGGTTGCCTTAAAAGGTCTGTGGCTCTATGAGCATTTTTACAATACATTTACAAGAAGATTGTAAAACCTACATTGTAACTGTCCTATTAACTCCTGATTACTGGTGATAGAATTCTTCACCTAAGGAATGAGGCTGTAACTCAGAGAGAGACTTTGATGTAAATTACCCAGCAACCCAGATATGCCAAAGTATTGTCTTCAGATGACATCCTGGCTATTGAGATGGTAGAGGAAACCCAGAAACTCTTGTCAGGTCCTATGGTCCAACTCCTATTGCAAACTTAACTGTGCAATGGGGGCATGTAGAGACACTCAGGGCCCTTTTTTTCCTTTTTATTTATTTGGCACTCTGAAAATAGTGTTACATCTTTTTGACGTCCTGATTTGATGATTTGGTGCTATCAATTTATATCAATGTCTTTTAAATCAATTTATTTGTATTTTCAAGTGCAGTTATTTGATAGAATTATTATTTGTCCCCTTAGTTCATATTATGTGTGATTGCTGGTTTTAACTTTGCCAGGGAAATTTTGTTTAAACTGTAAGCAGTAACCAGGTAATCATTTACAGAATTTTGTAATAAATATCTGAGGGAACTGTAGCAAAGCACACAATAAATTTGTTTTCCTCCAACTGCATTTGATCTTTTCTCAGTTTTNGATGCACAATTAGCACCTTGGCAAGTAATGATGGCTTCATGGATATGGCTTCAGCATGATGCTGTGTGAATTGGTCACTGCAGGAAGTCTGTTCTCTATGGAATTTCTATTTTTCTTAAGTGAATCAGTGAAGCACCATTGCTTCATTCTTTTGTTGGAATGTTGGTCACTCTCTACAATGGTAAATTTTGCAACCTTCAATCTTAACTCTTGAGTTTTTGTCAAAATGAGGAAATATGGTATTCCATTTCCATTTAAATGGTTGGTACTTGAAAGGAACACCAAATTTCAAAATATTCAAAATAGAGATCTAAGAATTGATACTGGGAAAATGTAACTAGGAAAAACTCTGCTCTGTTACATTCAATCGAAATCTATTTAAAATCATATGGGTATGGCATTTGGGGAAGTGAGTTTGGGGGAAGTGAGACACATCCTTGTGACTGCTGCTTGATATTCGAATAAAAGGCAAATTTAGAAAATATAAATTGGATTTCAAAATGTTTTAAACCAAACATGAATGTGGTAATTAATTGCCTATTAAAAATAAAAACACTTACAATAATAATATGATTGTCTCTTTAAACTATTGCAGAATTGCAGGGGAGCTCTGGCTACTCTAGCAGTACTGGGTAACTCAAGAGTTTAGATAAAAGGTTGCAAAGTCTACCATAGCAGAGAGTGATCCACATTCCAACAGAAAACATACATTGGTGGTTCACAGATTTTTGCCTAACAAATAAAGAAATTCCATTCCAAAAAGAACTTCAGCAGTGTCCAATTCACATGGCATCAGGCTGAAGAAATATATTTGAAGCCATCCTCACTTGCCAAGGTGCTAATTGTGTGTCTCAAGTATTAATTTCTAGCTCAATAAGCAATTTATCTTAGAGTTCTCTTATCTCAGCTCATGTAAGTAAATAATAAATAACAGGCATATAATTGCTGTGCATTCACAATTTGGGCTGTCACCATTAAGGAGCTATTTGTTGCCCCATATCCAGAGCAGTTTCTTATCAAATTGTCGCTGGATCTTAAGCAATAGTTATCATGAACAAATCTTTAATCAACAAATCTAAGGGTGGTTAATAGATAAATAATTGAAAAGACCAAATGCAGTAGAAGGAAGCCGAATTTATTGTGCACTTTGCTACAGTGACTCAGATACATGGAGAGGAATTGGCGATGAGCCAGCTACAGATGTCCGCCGAATTCTTACCACTAAGAAACATCTCGCAACAGTGTTTTGGGATTCTAAAGGTGTAATCCTCATGGACGTTTTGCCACATGGTGAAACTATGACATCCGCCTACTACTGTGCCTTGTTAGACAGGCTGAAGACAGCGATTTTGGAAAAGCGGAGGAGGAGGACTACTGATGGTAACCTTTATCTGCAGCATGACAACGCCCGCCCTCACACGTCTCAACTGACGCGTCAGAAGTTAAAAGAGATTGGACTGAACGTTCTGGAACATCCTCCTTATTCCCCAGACTTGGCCCCATCAGATTTTTATTTGTTTATGCCAATGAAAGCCTGTCTACGAGGACAATATTTGGACTCAGCTGAAGCGGTGAATATGAAAATCCAAAACTGGCTGGACACTAAAGACCCAACGTTCTTTGCAAATGGAATAAATAAATTACCTGATCGATGGCAACGATGCATCAAGAGTGGTGGAAGCTATTTTGAACATCTGAAAGATGTTGATTAATAAATATTTGCTGGTTTTTTTCATGTGTTTTTCCTTTACTGCAGAAACTTATGGGTACCCCCTGTAGTTATCATGAACAAATCTTTAATCAACAAATCTAAGGGTGGTTAATAGATAAATAATTGAAAAGACCAAATGCAGTAGAAGGAAGCCGAATTTATTGTGCACTTTGCTACAGTGACTCAGATATTTATTACAAAAATCTGTAACTTATTACCTGACTTGTTTACAATTTCAAAGCACAGTTTCCCTCACAAAGTTAAAACGAGCAATCACACGTAATTCAAATCAAGGGGACAAATACTAACACTATCAAATTAACTACACTCGAAATTCAAATATCAATTAAAAGAAATTGATACAAATAAATAGCAGCGAATCAAAGAATCAAAACGTCAAAAAGACGCAACACCATTTCATTGTGCCAAAAATAATAAGTTCGAAAATAGTAGGCCCAGAGTGACTCTACACTATGTCCCATATCGATCTGTTACATACTATATATTCAGTATCCGTTTTTATAAATTTGGTATTCGTTTCAAGTACCTACCCATTTATATTGTGTTTCAAATCTATTCAATTTTACAAAGTGGTCTAGAACGAAAAGTAGTTCAAATGATAGGTAGGCCGAAGTGTCTTATCAGCATTTAATACAAAGCTTTGAAATTATTTTAAAATTCCTTTCTATATGTGGACTGTATGTTTCATTATTGGCATCGTTTATTTCTTGTTTGTTAGTTGTTAATAATTACGTATCCTACGCAATTTAGCATTGTTTGTTATTTATTCCCTACTAATTATTTGTGAAAATCTCAGTATCCAAAGGATTATTGTTTACGGTTGATATTAAATCATTGATTAGTTTTGTTGAAGCCTTCTTTATTAATTATTAATTTCGTTTAGAAACGTTAAAAAAAATTATTTTTGAACCATTTTTATGAGTAAGCTATCTTCGTTTACTACAATCTCGTACACCATCGAGTTTTAAATTTTCGGTCTAATAAGTATCACGAGGTTTTATCACATTGGCACTGCTCGGAAGTAAATTAGGTGGTTATTGTTAATGCATAGCTTACGCTAAGTTCTCGCTTTCCATATTTTCACTATATTCAATGCATTAGCAAAATATCTATTTTCGAATCGTAATCAAAATCATCAGTTCAATGACATCACGATTTCTAACAGACTCATGGCATCGTGCTTTTAACGTGAACGTAAGGACTAAGTCCGCATTTAATAAATATGGGATTTTCTCCTTAGAGTTTTTAGGGTTAGACAACTTCTTTACTCAATAGAAAAATAACAAGTTTTACAAATTTCGCCTTTAATTTTATTACGTCAAGAAACTTGATTGAAAATTTCCATGCTATTTTAAACAATTCGAAATTTTTTTCCACTGCTTGTTCAAATTTCGAAGAAATCTTTCAATATTTTTCTGTGACAACAACATTTTCAGTTAACTGTTAAATTTTCTTAAAATAGTTCATTTTAAGCCTTAGTTGCCTACTATATCTACCTTTTATAGTAGCCCACGCATATTTTCTTCCGACCTAGAAAGTATTCGAACCAGCTGCCCTTTTATGGTCATCTTTCAGTGGCCTTTCTTTCAACAACTCAAAATTTCAAGGTCTTTTATTTTCTTCCTACAAATGATTTCTTTTTAAATAACGTCTTGTTTCCTTCAAAACTTATGTTCGTGATCTTGGTATTTTGATTTCTAATTCTCTTTCCTGGTCTACATATTTTTCACAAAGCTAAAAAATTTTCTTCTGAAATATACAACACTCAGTTCTAGCCCCTCCTCCTATTGTTTTAGCGCTCTTTATTATTGATCAGTTTTGGTATCTCAATTCTTCATTCTCTACTAAAATTGATCGTTTTTTACACTGGGCTCTTTGCTCATCAAATGAACCTTTTTTTTACAATCCAGTCTTTTGCCTATTTCACTGTATCTCAAATTCTTTGACCTGATTTTTCTGAAATTGCTACTCGGCTTCTATTATTTAGATGCATTTGATTTCCTAAAATTCTCTCCCTCTATCAGTTGGCACGGACCTTCTCTAAAGTTCGTTTTCTTCTACCTCGCATTCAGAAAGCTACCTGAACCAAAAAATTTTTCTATTGTGTAATTCCGATAGCTAGTTTCATAATTTCTCATCTTGATTTGTGGTCGCCTGTTGGAAATTTAAAACAACGCATCCTCCTGTTTTTCTTTCCGATAACTGAATTCGGCTTTCTATCTAAATGCAACTCATTTCCTTTCTGCATTGCTCCTCTTGTCATCTTCGTGTAATTTTCAGTGTTTTATCTTTCCCTTTTTCATTTGCAAATATGTTATTTTTTATATATTACTTTTGTCGAAACCATTAATTTTTGTTAAATCCATTATTATTATTCTTATTGTTATTCTTGTTACTTCTCACAGCTTCATGCTGGTATCCCTCTCAGCTCGGGGAACTCACCAGTTCCCAGGGAGTCTGAGAGCTTTCCTCAGAACTCCTAACAATGCTGCCTTCTGTGCTACTGCTCCTCCTCACGTTGGTACTCCTCCAAGTATCTTTTATGCTTCTTACTCACTGCTCCTAGTGCTCCTACAACTACCGGATTACTTTAACCTTCAATTTCCCCAGCCTTTCTATTTCCTCTGCCAACTCTCTATACTTCTCTATCTTCTCTTTCTCCTTGCTTTCTACATTCCTGTCCTTTGGTACTGCTATGTCTATCACTGTTCCCAATCTTTTCTCTTTGTCCACTACTACTATGTCTGGCCTCCGTGCTTCTATCACCTTGCTTGTCTGTATATTGAAGTCCCACAGTATCTTAACTTTCGTATTTTCTATGACGCCCTGTGGCTTGTGCTCATACCACTTGTCTCCTGCTTCTAACCCATGCTGCCTCCTCAAACTCCAGTGAATCATTCTTCCCACCTTGTCATGCCTGAATTTGTACTCATTCTGTGCCAACTTCTCACACCCTGCTATCAAATGGTCTACTGTCTCTGCCTCTTTCTTACATAGCCTACACTTATCACTTACTTCTGCTCTTCTGTCTATATGCTTCTTTACCCAGTTTGTTCTTATCGCTTGCTCCTGTGCTGCCATTATCAATGATTCTGTTTCTCTTTTTAGTCCTGCCTTCTTTAACCACTTGTTGCTCTCTTCTCTGTCACACTTTTCTGTGTTCTTCCAGTATTCTCTATGCATTGCCTTCTGCCTATACGTTGTTTGTCTCTCTGATTCCATCCTACTCTGGTATACCTTCTTTCCTTTACCCTTAGTTGTTATCTTCCTTAGCTCCGTAGTGACCTCCAGTACGGACCCCTTAGGCTTCTCTTCTACATATTCCTTTAGCCCTAGTGCTTATGCTTCTACAGTTTCCTCTACACTTAGCAGTCCTTTTCCGCCCTTATGCCTTGCCATGTACAGCCTATCTACATCTCCATTTAAATTTAATGCTCTCTCTGCTGCTAGTATCTTCCTTGTCTCCCTGTCTAATTCCTTCAGTTCATTCTTGTTCCACCTAACTATTCCTGCCGAATATCTCAACACTGGTATCGCCCATGTATTAATTGCCTTTATGCTGTTCTGCCCATTCAATGCTGACTTCTGTAGTACCTTCCTTACTCTCCTCTTGTATTCTTTTCTTAACTTTGTCCTCATTTCCTCATGATCTCTTCTATCTTTCTCTATCACACCTAAGTACTTGTACCCCTATTTGACTTCCTCAATCTTATCCCCACTGCTCGTCCTCAAACCATCTCCATCTATGCACTTGCCTCTGGTCATTGTCATGTTCGCACACTTTCCTAATCCAAATTCCAACCCAGAGTCTCTGCTTGCTTTCTCCAATGTCTCCACTTGCTTCTGCAACATCTTCCTTAAGCTAGCATACATTTTCAGGTCGTCCATGTACCACAGGTGACTCTACCATTCTTTTCCAACTTATATCTTATACCTGTCTAATTTAACTTTTCTGTGATGGTGATGGGGATTAAGCTAACTACAAACAGTAGTGGTGTTAAGCTGTCTCCCTGGAATATGCCTCGCCTAAACATCAACCTGTGCCCGTCTATCTCAGTCTGCAATTCCGTGAAACTCCATTAGCCTCTAGCGTCCCCAATACCCACATATGCGGTATGCTGTCATACGCCTTCCTGTATTCTATCCATGCCATTGACAAGTTTGTCTTCCTTCTTCTACAATTCTCCACCACTGCCTGGTCTATTAACAACTGATCTTTGCATTCTCTTGACTTCGCCCTACATCCCTTCTGCTCCTCTGGTATCACTCTATTCTGTTCTAAGTTAACAATTTCCATGTTGTTGGCAGACATGTTATTGGCCTGAAGTTGCTTGCCTCACTACCTTTCTTTGGGTCCTTCTGTATCAGAAATTTCCTTCCCACTACGAACCACTCTGGGCACCCACTCACCACACACTCCTCCAATGCTACTGCTAGTCTCTCATGAACACCTGTGAACTTCCAGTTCTTCATCTTCTTTAGAGCCTCATTCAGCTTTGCAGTTGTGATTACTTCTTCTTCTTGCCTGAATTCCTTCTGCATCGCACACTATCTCTGGTCCTGCACTTCCCCATATATTCTCCCAGAACCTTACTGCGTCCTCGCCTGCTTTAGCTGTCGCCTTGTCTCCTGTATCTAGTTCTTTTTAGAATCTTCCTTCTTGGGTCTCAAACTTCATATTGTCTCTTGTCTGCTTTGCCCTTACCCTATATTTTCTCAGTTTCTCAGCTTCTGCAACTAATCTCTGCTTAAGCTCTTCTCTTGCAGCTTCTATAGTCTTCCCCTTACCTACCCTGCACCTGTCCTGTACTGCCTTACTTGTCCTGATCTTCCCTATTTGCTGCCTAATCTTTGCCACTTTATTCTCAATTCTTTTCTCCCATGCCGGCTTTCTGTCTCTCTTATCTTCTTGTCGTCTTTTCTTTTTCATGTCCATGTCTACATTTTTCAGCACCTCACATGCACCTGCATACACTAAGCTATTTACTTCTGTGACACTCCTAGCATCTATCCTCTCCAACACTTTATTGACTTTTGCTATCTCCTCATGGAACTGGCAACCTAGTTCTCTCACCTATTTCTTCCTTCATCTTTTCCTTGATTGCTGCTGCAGTTTCTGCGCCCCCTGGTTCTGCTGCTTCCGCCACGTCTGTCGCAACGTCTATCACTTCATCTTCCCTTTGCTTAGCCTGTTCAACTCTCTTTTTCCCCTTAGCCTCATCCAACTGCAACTTTCGCACTTGTCCTGCAAGCCTCTGTTCTGTAACTTCTAATCCCGCTCCTGACTTCCTGTAACCCCTTTCATCTGGCCTGCTTCTTCTGTAACACTCCAGTGCTCTTCTGTTTTGCTCATCTGTCGATTTATGCCGTCGTCCATTGGTCTGTGTGATCCTATACTACCACTTCTCGATTGTGGAGTCCACATCAAAACCAAATAAACGTAACTTGTCAAGCAGAATGGAATGACCTGCGAGGAGGAAAGCTGATTAGATTTTAACAGCGGAGAAATCCAAGATGTCTTCCAACAGGCGGGATAGCGCTTAGAGGAGCAAATGAAGGAGTAAAGATGCTTTAAATGGATAGAAAGCGTGGAGAAGGTTTCATGAATTACAAAGGAAGGGACACCGTCAGGATAGCAAGGACCATACAACTTGCAAGATTTAAGCATGAGAGAAATATCATGGGCGCTGAAGTCAATATCACAGTCGGATTAGTGGGGAGGCAGCAGGCCTCCATATGAAACCAACTAGACTAGAAAGATTAGAATTTGATCATTTCGACAAATAAATCGCAAATGTCTGTTCTGATTAATAATAGTTAATAAAGAATTTCATTAACTTTAATATGACAATACAATATAAACTATCATTCTAAAATAGAGAAGAAATTGATTGACAGGTTTTGTGAAGATCTTAATTTCAAGGTAGTCAATAAGCTAACACCTATTCGAGGAAACTCGTTAATTGACTATTTTATTTCAAATTCGGAATATACTCGCTATGAAAGCTTTGTGTTTGATTCTTATTCCGATCACAAGTGTTACAAGTGAAACTTGCAGCAATCTTCGTAAACGTATCCACTCCCGTAGCTTTGCCGACTTTAGTGGAAAAAGTGACTAAACTACTTGAAAATGTGCAATTGGAATATATTTATACATTAGAATGACATGTTTAGATTTCATATTTATCAGCTAAACGAAAGCCTTGACAAAACTGCGCCTTACATGACAAAATATTTAAAAACTGGCAAGACCAAATTGTTGAAATCCAAGTATATCTCAGCTCTAGCTGAAAAAAAGACAGTTTTACACAAATTAACAGAGAATACACCAAGGACAACGTCAAAAAATATAATGAGGCGAAAAGTAAATGTTGTTATTGCTTGAAATCTGAAAAAATAAAGCAGGCAAAGCTGTTCTAATTCTAGAGGCAAATGGCGATTCATTAATAAATACCTGGATAAAGAAAGAGTATGACCTGTAACATTAGTGAGATAAAAAATATACAATAAGATGTGCAGTAAATTAGAGCTGATTGTCAACTACTTCAATACAATGTTTAAGGAATTAGGAGCTTTTGAAGGGAAAGTTGTACAGTATCAAAGTAAGTTAAAAGAGTTAGAATCAAAATTTTGCTTTAATTACATCAACAAATTTGAACTTCTTAATGTAGTATCAGAATTAGACAATAACAAATCTGTTGGTAGTTGTGGAATTCCGATAAGCATTATAAAGAAATACATCAACTATTTTGCTGAACCTTTTTTATTTGCAATTACGCAATTCATACTTTTTCTTTTCCTGAAGTGTTGAAACAAGCAGATATATCACCAATTTTTAAAAAGGGAGATTCTACAGATTGCAAAAGTTACAGTCCTATCTCAATTACAAATGCATTTGCCAAAATATTTGAAAAACTTTTATGTCCACAGATATGTAAATATTTAAAAGATTACAGGATTTTATCATCAAATCAATTTGCTTATAGAGAAGGCTATAGTACTTTAGACGCTCTGCTTACTTTAATTGAAAGTACAAAATATGAATTAAATCAGAAAATGTGTAGCTGCATTGCAATGGGTGACTTAAGCAAGGCTTTTGACAGTCTGGATTTTGGCATTCTAGATCAAAAATTATATTGTTACGGTTTTGAATCAAGTTCTAGAAAACTTTCTAACTAATAGACAACATCGTGTCTACATAAATAGTACATATTCAAGCTATTTAACACCTAATAGAGGAGTATCTCAAAGAACAGTATTGTGCCCTATTTTATTCATATTATACATAAGTAACATTTATCAGTATGTTAAGGATTTAGAAGTCGTTCAGTATGCGGATGACACTTGTTTATCAGTCGAAATAGTAGTCGAATTTTGGTACACGACTCTGAGAAACAAACATTCAAATTATTGAAAATTATATTAAACCAAGTAAGCTCACAATGAATAATGATAAAACGCAGTTTATAATTTTCCATCCAAAGCAGATATCTTCAAAAAATATTAAATTAACTGCCACCAATTGTACAAAAAGACTCTGTAAAATATTTGCTTTCATTTAATGGCTTCATCAACAGCAAGATCTCGAAAATGGTCAATTGCGTCCACTGTTTTAGACAAACTAGAAGTATAATGCAGCACAAGAATCTTATCTTTGCCACAGTAATGAGTCATTTTATCTGTGCCTACATATTGCAAACAAGCATCACATTAGCATAGAAAGAACGAAAAATAAAGTGTTCAATTGTCCATTTGCACTATGTATAAGATAAATAGACAGTCAATAGACAATAAACTGAATGTATTCAAAATTCTATCGTCTCTGCACTATGTGAAGTATGCTTATCTTGTGAATATGTTTAAACATTTACGCACACATTTTGAGAGAAAATACCTTGCTTGAAAAGATATATTAGCTACAACCGCCGTTCTAGGCCTTGTATTAATAAAATATTAATAAAAAGCAAATTCTGGAATAATTCATACACTACATATGCAACAAGATCTTGGAACAAACTACCCTATGAAATTTGAACTGGAGGAAACCTAGAAAGATTTAAGAAACTTTTGAAACATAAAATCTTAGCAAATCAGTATGAATACGGAACTTCAAAACGTTTAATGCCTTGCGAAATATTTTGCAAAATATTTAATTTTATTTTAATTTTTAAACTTTTTATTTTTAATCTGTAGCTTAGTTTGTTTTTATTTTGTTGTATTTTTGTGTCTTCGTAATTTGTAAATATGTATATATTGAAATGTATATATACTTTGCAGATTTGAAATTGTATAAAAATATGCAAAAAGAGATAAACTGAAATAAAGCTATTGAATTGTTATTAATGTTATTATTATTATTATTATTATTATTATTATTATTATTATAATAATAATAAT
>CABFPE010000119.1:1109766-1133904 GCA_900660155.1 Hofstenia miamia | reverse complement strand
ATAGAAAGCAGTTATTAAATTATCCTACGCATAAGAAATTGGCTAATTATTTTATTCAGCAACTAGACAAAGGATCACTTACCTGTTCTGAATATAAAGACTTAGTAGTTTTCCGAAATTGGAACACACATACATTATTTTACTGCTAGTGACCAATGTGAAATGGATTTGTTTTTGAACACATTTAATCTAATATTGGCAAATAAAGAATTGCCTACTAGAATCACATCAACGAGTAGCACACTAATTGACTGCGTCATATTACCTGACAACAAGATTAATGCGGCCACTAGCTATTTTAATCTAACTTTAACTATGGATTATTCCTTCTCACGCCGATTTTTATGTAATCGTATTAATCGTATTGCTCACATATTATTCTAATAAGCCGTCACATTGAATTAAACCTATCAATTTATTCAATTATTGAACAAACACTTAATTTCAGACATGATAAATTTCGACCCGGCGTTAAATTTTTCAGAGCCGGGCCCGTTTCCAACTATGTTTAGAACAGATACAATTGCAAATTCATTATTGTATGCAGTAATTTTTTGTAATGCTCTCCCGGAATAGGCGCCAGGTGAGCACTCCCTTGATGTGTACCATATTGTGGGAGGTCATTAAAAAGAGTATCCATGTACGTACTAAGCTGGGTCTATTGCAGTTAGTTAACTCATGGTTAATTGGATGGAAACAATGAAATTTATACATGATACAATTACTTTTGAATACTTTTTGATAAAGTGGATTTTGCCACATCATTAACAATAGTATTCTGGATTACTAACAATGAAAGTTGTTCTAAAACATAAGTTATTAATGAAGCTACGAATACAACAATTATCAGATGAAATATTAATCACACGGATTACTTCAGCTAAATTGTTTGGAGTCCATTTCTACAATGACCTAATAACCTATCAAGGATTTAAAAGAGTCCAAATGTTTTTTAATGAAATTCCCTGAAACTAAGCAGTTTGCTACACAGTCATTTCATCATCGTACATGCTACTACTATAGTTCTGTTTTTGAATAACGCTTACCAGTCTGGTCCTAGGGTTCAACAAAGTAGCAATGAGGAGCAATCAATAGTCGTGTATTGAAGAAGATTGTACCAAGGACTGATATTTTTTCAAATGTTTAACACATGAAGCACACAGGGAGACTCAGTGCGATTAACTCCTGAAAGAAGTAATCCCACCACCCACAATCAGTGGAACATGACCAACACAAAGATGTCTCAACTAATGCTGGTGCCTGTTTGCAATGTCATGCCTCAAGGAACGACTCTAGGTTGCCATCTTTTTAGTACTTATATAAATGAAATAAAGTTTCTAATACTAATAGTCTCAATAAACTCTACTAAAACAAAAAACGTTACAATTCTAGGAACATCCTATTTCCAATGCAGCTCGCATTTTGAATACTTTGTTGATATTATTGATGCTAAACACTTACCACCTTAAAACACGATTAAAATATGAGACTTACATATAAATAGAACTCAATATTAAAACATTTAACAAAAACTTACTAGAAACTAATAAAAATTAATTGCATGAGCTTAATTATCGTGAGTTTTTACGCACATTATTAGGAAATGCTTTAAGAAAATTATTGAACTTACATCGAAAATTAGAATTATTCGGTAATGTAATACTCTATACAAAATTTAAACACGTCGCAAACTTAAACAATAGCAGCATATTAATATATTTCTAAATAATCCCAGTAAAAACGAACTAAAATCAAATGTGAGAAACTGCATTACGTTGTAGCAAATGGCTACAATTAAAACACATAAATACAAAATAAACATTAGAGATCGCACTTCACTTTCATATAGCTGACAAAAACCAAGAAGTATGCAGAGTTGAGAAATCAATGCACACTGTGAAATAATAGAAATAGTTTATATTGTGAGTCCAGAAAGTGAAACCAAGGTGAGACAATTTTGAGGTAATCAACAATGTTAAGTATCACTGTCATCAGAACTGTCGTCATCACTGGCCTCGGATTTGGAGCTGCTTTTGATGCTCTCTTCGTCACTCGCCGCTTTCTCACTAGAAGCTAAAACGAATTGAATATAATTACAAAAACTTCCTAAATATATTAATGCCAAATCAATATTGCACGTGTATCAAACTTGGAAGCAGGAATGCCATGTGTTCCTCAAAAGTTCTGACTAATATCTTGCTACCCATTGTATCTACACGTTTTCTTTGGTTAAAGTATGAAAACGTGTCTAAAACTGAGCTATGTATCTGATAATTGATTTGGAAATATAACAACATTGAAATAACACAACATCAGTTGCCAAAATAAATTTCAACAGAAAGTAATTGAGTTTTAGTATTAAATACATATTTGAAAAATGCATGTTAGATTTTAAGATTAGGGTGTTATAACATAAGATAAAAATTATTTTTTTTAATATTTAAAAACATCCTAAATGACAACTCTGGTGAAGGATTAGGAACAAAAATCCTTGATTATTAAATTAAGATATATTTTCTTACATCTAGAATAAACAAATTTCAGGAATATTATGTAAAATTCGGAGCATTTTCACTTTTTCAACATTAAAAAATCTACTTACAGGAATGATGGGATTCTGCTTCTTTTTCACTCTCCACTTCTTTCTCCTCCTCTTCATTTTCCTCTTCCTCTTCGTCGTCATCTTCTTCAACAGGTAAATGTTCTAATTGAGAAGCACGCGCTTCCTAAAAGTCCACATACGCAATAGAGAAAATTTGAATATAAAATAGATACCTGAGCAGCGATTTCCTGTTCTGTGAATTCTCGATGCTTGACTACTAACACCGAGTTGGACAACTGAGTTGCGTGTCCAGCTTTACGGCGTTTATTCAATCGTACTCTAAAAATTAGTCAAAAAATGTATGTTTACGCAAAGCAATTACCTTGTTTCAAGTTCGTTATAATAAACTTCATTATTTCTAAATGTAAAGAAATAGTTCTCTTCATATCCCTTTGAAGCCTTGTTTTTGACTGTCCAACCATACTCTCGAGCAAGTTTATACGTATACCTAAACATTCAAAACTATTCACAAAAACCAAAATACAGTGGCAAGACAATCATATAATTGAAGAACTTAAATCATAATTTCCAGCAAAATTTTACTTCCTCTAAATCAATTAGTATAAAACTGATTGTAATACAGAAGTACAGCAAAAACCTATGCATACAAAGTCTGTAGTTCTCCCCTTCTAAAGCTCCCTATTTCCCAGACGGGTGCAAAGGATTGCGATAAGCACAGCACTGTCCAGTGGTGCATGATTGCCTTAATTCACCATTCATTGTTCTTTCTTGAAAATACAGTTCTATAATTTAAACATTTTAAACGCCATGACCTACATCCTGAAATTGAAAGTGCAATGCAAAAAAGAGATTTCAATTATTTCAACTACAGCAAATCCCACACAGAATCACTGAAATGGAGTTTTCACTAACTGTAATAAATTTCAATTCCTCAAAAAATAAAAAATTTATCGAAATAGATTATAAAAATTGGGCGAATACTTCTATGATTACTCATAATATAAAGCAAAATTGCTATTGGCTAGACGTCACTTGAACTACAACCCCTACACAAATAATTTGTTTTCTTACAATAGACAATATGGATTTTGTTAAAGTTGATTCTTCAAACCTGCCATTTGATTTCAGATTAAATGGTTGCAATTAATCTGTGTTCTCTATTCGCAGTGTCCAAAATCAAAGGATGAAGAGTTGCATGAAAAAACCATGTCGAAGAAACTATTGGTTATGTTAAACCCACTCGAAATAATTGGATATTTGATATTGTCTGGAATTCGAAGAGAATATTCTATGCTGCTGATATAAATTACACGAATTGAAAGTGTTAGAAACTTCTTTCGCAATTTTATTGGAATGAATGCTGAAATAGTTCCGGAGAGGACGGTGATATGATGTTAACGAGTAGATTGAGAATTAATATTTGCAGCAAATAGTTCTTCAACATCTTGCTTTCATGGTTTTAAGGAAGACAATCACTAATTCTCAACAACATTCGTTTGAGAGTTAAATATGGGAAGAACAATGTGTTTCTTTGACCGCAAATATTTGCATTTTTTAAATTCGTGAAAATTTTCAAAATCTTCAAAATTGCAATGATTTTCGCAGACATATGCTGCCTAACTCGGCAATTTTTTCCCATTAATTCTCTTAGAAGAAGCAAATCAAATTTCGCAACAAAAACGAAATGTATATTGCTATTTGTTCTGCATTGCGGCGCGAAACAATACTTAAATCAACTCATTATAAATGAGATACATTTCTTCCTATATGGTTCGGTGAAGAGCAGTTGAAGTCTAAACAATAGCATTGCGGTAGTTGGATTAGCAATACCTTTGCTTAATATTAAGATTAATAGGAAAAAAGATTTAGTTGCAACCTATTTGGTCAACGCCTTTAATTTGTGAAGCATTTTCATTAGCTTAGATTTACTGAAACCCCTCTATTACTGTAAGAGCAGGATTTCATAATCACAACACTATTACTATTAATAAAACTCTACACTAAAATATCCATGATTATATAATATATAGAATGCATATATACTATGCACAATATAAACTGAAATAATACTGACTTACTCTTCATTTTCAGTGTACTCAAGTCCAAGCTCGTTATCCTGTTTCCTTTTCCTACTGGTTTCTTCTGTAGGTAAAAAGTATGCAACAAATTGGTCACCACTTTCATCCATCATACCTCTAAACACAACATCGAATATTGTGTAAAACCTATTGTGTAATTCACAAATACCTTATCATTGCGTGAGACATTTCTTCAAGCTGTACTTTCGCTGGTTTACCTTTCGGGGCAGGATCTGTATCGAAGATGACTTGTGCATAAGGATGAGCCCAGAGCTAATAAAACATTAACATAAATCAGCAGAAATACAAAGAAAATCAGAAAAGATTGTTGACTCATGTTTCAATATAGTAGCAATCAAATAGACATACTTTAAAATCTGGAAAAACCGGAAATTCGGCTGCCTTCACAACACCAGGTTTACTATGATGTTTCTCGATCTAAAATAGAAAGTTGTCACAAATGACAATCGATAAGTAAAAAAACCTGCGTGCTGGCATCCAAAAATGTTTGCTCAATAGCTGAAATTTGACTCTCACGATCACGATAGAGGTCCTCTTCTTTTACCAACTTCTTAATACTTGCACCAACTCTAAAAAATAAAAGAAAATATTTATGAATTCAATGAATTCAACGAATGAAATACAGAAATCCAATTTGCAATCCTTACTTCACTTCTAATTTATCACTACTCGTCCCGTAGCGATTGAATTCAGACGCAATGTACTCTGTTCTACGAAGCCATGAAATGTTCTTAGCGTGCTGACGGGACCTAAAAACATTCGTATTGATTTAGATCATGAATTAAATGCGACTATCAAAGAGAATGCTGAAGACATCAAAATACATCTAGACATATTTTTTATTGAATAAAGAGGAAATGAAAGTAAAACACAAAATTTGTCAGAATAGCTGTATGCTAAACTTGCATAAACTTTCTACAGGACAGTATAACACCGAATAGTAATAAAAAGTAAATAAGAGAACTTTGCTCGTGGATTGAAAAATGACATTTTCATGGTTATTGCAGGATTTTCACAATGGGCGCATTGATTATCATAATTTCCCAAATGTTCACTTCATTAAATTAAAAATTGACGTATTTTGAAATACATAGTGGCATTTTGACGTTGTTAATGCTAAATTACCATAGAACGGGGCAAATTTCAACAGGCGTTCAAACTTATTTACATAAAAATGAAATATAGCGCAATGGATGATTTTATTTTTTCGTTTTGAATAGTCACGATCTACGATAGGTTAAATAATTTGAAGTCTTGATAATACTACAAGTAATATTAGTTCAACTATTATTACTTAGAGTGAAAATAAAAAACCTCTTTGATTCTTGAGGAGTAACCGTTTCATCTTCCAATAGCCGCTCATCTGCTGCATCTAGTGAAATGTTCTGATCTATTTGATACGTTTCTGGATTTATGAGGTCGATTGGAATACCAAGATCATGCTCAGTAAGGAGTTCAGATTTAAAGTTTTTTTCCATCGAAGTGGGTTTGTATTGCACAAATCTAAAATAGCAGTTTTTAAAAAAGTAAATGACTTTATTGCATTTTGTAGCATACATTTTGCGCTTTGGCTTAATTTGTTAAGAAAATGACTAATAAAATAGTATAAGCGAACCGAGTGTAAAAAAGGTTTACAAATATGTGGAAAGCAAATAATTATATTCATAATTTATAATTATATATTTATTAATTATAATTATTTAAATTATAACGATCAAAATTCCTCAATTATTTCTATTTTCATTAACCATCTAAAATTGTTAAGTAAATTATAGGTGGGTTACCCAGGTATCAAAGATCATTATCATCGACTAGCATCAAAATAACAAGCCAGATAATATCTTTATTTGCCTCTGACATATGGGTTAACTGCAGGTATTAAGGCAGCTCATTTATCGACGTTTTCTTACGCCTATTAGACGTGAAATTGGTAGTGGAACTAGATGTAAACCCAAAATTTTAACAGGAACTAGTATTTTATTTTCTGCTTCACTTATCAGTTTCAATATTAGTCCTTCAATGAAGATTCTACACATACATTGAATTATATCAATGATATGTGTAAAATTGTTTTTAATAATTCTACTATGAAATTACAAGGCTTAAAGTAGACTACATATTTTCTACACTATTACATTATTTCGGTGCTCTGATATTAAAGTTGTAATTGATATAGATCAATACTATATATCTGATGTATAGACAATATCTACCTCATTCCAATCACAACAAAAACTGAAAATATATTTTATCGTATCTCAACGAGTATAACATAATTGGGATATCTCTAAGTTTTAATCATAACACTAGGAAACAAAAAATTATTTCTTTGTTCCAATAAAAATTTTGTTTGTTCCTAGTTGATTAAAACAGTGTTTATTTATCACCCTAAAACAACATTGCAACCAAAGGGATACAAGGAAGAAAATACATGAATGTGACAAATAACGAAAAATAAGCCTTTGATAAGTTTCCTCTACCAATGTGACTCACTATTTCAAGCGTATTTAAAGAGTCACTTTTCAATTTTTTATGCTTTCTTAAAGAATTCTCAGCTTTTAAATAAATTTTAGCAATGAAGATTTGCTCGGTCTGTATGTTAATTGAAAAATATGAAAATAGACACTGAAATGGAAGATGCGCAATATCAGTTGAAGTATAAACCTTCCTTTATATTTAAAAAATGTTATTCTCTTCATATACACACATACTTAATTGAAATAATGAATTATTTTTCATGAAATAGTTAAATTTATTTCACAATAATGAATTTTATTGAAAATTTCAAAGATTGTTTGAGGAGATATAAATGTATAAGAAATGTGAATTTGAACAAATTGAAAAAAATTATAATTCCTTTTCGTTTGTGAGAGTCTTGATTTGCTTTTATAACGACAGTCCAAATATATTCTTATTTAACCAAAATTCCTTAACTTCATTTTCCTTGATGGTGTTCAAATTCCATATCTTGATGAAATCTTTCACCTTCCTTGTTTTTCTTAATAGGATCCCTATTTCTGGATAAGTTCGTATAAATGAGAATTAAATGTGTACGTGTACTCTTAAACTCATTCGTCAACCCATTAAGCTATAATTTACAATCAAGTCTTCGACTATCGTTGCATGGAGGTAACTTTTTTGTTTGTAAGAAAATTTTGTGAGATATTCATAAAACTATCCCAAGCAGCTCATTGAGTGAATTACACAAATTCTTCATTGGTTTTCAACTACTTTCTAATATAGGGACCAACAAAAACCTCGCTTTAACTTTTACATCTGAAGGTTTCAAAAAATTTATTTCGAATATTATATCAATGG
Source organism: Hofstenia miamia (assembly GCA_900660155.1). Classification (NCBI taxonomy): domain Eukaryota; kingdom Metazoa; phylum Xenacoelomorpha; order Acoela; family Hofsteniidae; genus Hofstenia; species Hofstenia miamia. Next base: position 1,125,924 of record CABFPE010000119.1, on the reverse strand, counting down.
ATTTAGAATAGGTCAAGTCAAGAACTGTAACAAATTGCGTCATTAGACCCATTTTTATCTGCAAGGGGAAATATGTGGTGGTGGNATCCCAAGCAGCTCATTGAGTGAATTACACAAATTCTTCATTGGTTTTCAACTACTTTCTAATATAGGGACCAACAAAAACCTCGCTTTAACATCTGAAGGTTTCAAAAAATTTATTTCGAATATTTCAATGGATTTAGAATAGGTCAAGAACTGTAACAAATTGCGTCATTAGACCCATTTTTATCTGCAAGGGGAAATATGTATATCTTTTGGCACCAGAAAGGAGTGCAATTTAATGTTTTGAACTCAAATAGTCAAGTCTTTCACTTTGTGGTCAATCTTTCTGTATAATAATTAGCAAAAATAATAAATTTCAAGGAGTTGTCACAAATAGCTAAAATAGACTTTAAACTCTACAAGTAGCAATATTGAATGACAAAAAGAGGAATTTACGACGAATTATGACATAAGGAGATAGAAATACTCAAAATTTAAGTTGGAATAAAAATTGTGTTTAGATCTATACTATAATAGAGATGTAAACAAAGTACAAGGATTGTCATAAATTTATGAATGAGTGGTTTTAGTAACTCGTTTATCAAATAATAAGCAAGCACAATTTTTGTTACTCGTTTGATACTGATTTTTATCCTTTTTTGTTTCAGGAAAAACAGGTAATGCTAAATATTCTAAATCAGTAAATATTACTTTACTTTACTTTAAATACTGCGCAGGATTTGTAACTCTGATGATAACCATAGATGGACATGGGTGCAGGTTTACACGCGCAGGTTGCGGTTTTACCCTCACCCGCGCAGTTGCATTCAAATGCCACGCGGGTTGCGGCACGGGTAATACTAAGCTAATACAATATTAATTATACTACTAAATCTATATAATATAACATATTTGACATCATTCACTCAATTAAACAAAATTAATAGAAAGTCAATTCCGTGATTGACAGTTTTTGGCTTAATTACTTGAAACGACGCCACTCGTTGAACCATTATCAGGTGTGTTGCGAGTGTGGGTGAATTTTTCTAACAGACATGCGGGTGCAGTGCAATGCGGCTATAAAAAATAACACCCGCTTCCATCTATAATGATAACATTTCAGAGAAAACAATTCAAATAGGTAACAAATTAATCTTAATTGTATGATACTAAAATGTGTTCATACTTGGCAAAATGCTTCGGAATTTTCTAATAAATGAATTATAAAGGAAATTGCACTTTGGATTTTATGGAATATTTCTTTAACTCAACCCATCAAAAAAATAATTTTAATAGGCAGGTAAGAAGGTCGCAAATTCATTCGATTGATTGTTTTGTTTGCAAATTTTAAGGAATCGCGAATAAAAATTCATGTACCAATTTAATAGATAATATATTCAATTGAAAATGGATTCTCATTAGAAATCGAATAATATTTGATCCGATTGATTTGTTTTTGGTTAGTTCCNATTCATGGAAGCCTCAAGCATCTCAAGTTCCCTACAAGATTCTGCCCAGGTTTCACACGCGTACGTTAGTGTGGGTACCATCACGCCTCGTAGGAGTAAGAAGGAGAGTGCTTTGCCAAGCCCATTCTGACGTGCTACTCGCCGATAACGTATGATCTTGCCAAGTACATTTTTGCACCGATGTCTTGCTTCAGAGAGGACTGTCCCAGCAGTGCTGATCATCGAGCCTAAGTACTTAAACTCTGATACGAATTCAATGTTCTTTCCAGAGACATGAACTCTATCAGACGTTCTTTCCGATGCTTTTGATAACCACATGCACTTGGTCTTTGGTACAGAGATATTAATATTAATTCATGTACCAATTTAATAGATAATATATTCAATTGAAAATGGATTCTCATTAGAAATCGAATAATATTTGATCCGATTGATTTGTTTTTGGTTAGTTCCTGAGAGAACAAAAAATCTCTAAACATTTACTGAACTTAAACAGTGTCGCTGCTTATATAAATCTCACTTGATAAGCACAGACTGGCTTTGGAGATTAACTGAATTGATCGTATGATTCTCTGCTTCAGGCGCGGTACTAGAAAATTTCGAAAGTGGATGAGGACGGTTCCATTTTTTTTTACTAAATTCAATATAAAACGATTAATTATTTGCAAGTTGTCCAAATCTAATGACATTTTGAAAAAGTGCAATGATTTATGATGTTCTCCCGAAAACTTTAGGTTGAATATTTATAGACATGAAAGCTAGTCTTCTTAAGACGCCTTTTACTCATGGGGGGCATAACATTTTTGAAAAAATGATTTCTATCTTATGAAAACTACAAAAAATTATATACTGTGAGAAACATCACATAAAAAATCGCAATTTCATATAGAGTTCAAATAGTTTTTGAAAGGGGCGACAGTCCATCCTAAAACCGCGCCTACTGTACTATATTTGGCTCCCAGCTCTTCATCATGGTAAATTGATTACTCGTACTATTATAATTGATGTTTATGATTAAATATATAAATTTAACTACATTTGAAAATAAAGTGCAAATAATTTCATGAAAGAATACCTGGAAACATTGAATGGATAGGTGATAAACTTTGTATCAAATGGAATGTCTGGAAGTGTATTCATATAATTAACCGGGCAAATAAAATCAGATCGTTTTTCCCGAATTTGCCTAAAAACATGTCTTATATTGAAAAGTAAAACTAAATACCTATCACTGCGATCATTGCCTGATCGTGACTGAATTGTAGGAGCCATTCTAAAACAAAACAATATATTAATTGATGGACAGAACCTGAATCCAATATTACAAAACCAGAATACGTTAAAAATCAACATTAAGGAAAGTATTCAGCAGTTGTAATAGTTGGTTGCATTTTAGTATCAACGATGTATTCATTAATTTTATAAAGCAGTATGTTAAGAACGTTGCGGATAAAACGTTTTGGTCCTAATCTTGAAGAAAGTTTTGGGCACCATTACAAAAATCCATGTTTGATGTACGCATTAAACATCCCAATGTGCCATCAAAGCAAAGTAAAACAGTTGCTCAAATTTTATCTGAACACGAGACTTCGCAGAAAAGAGGATTACAAGAGCGTGTGCAGAACATTTAACATGACTAATTCACCCCCTCATATTTGCAACCAATGGTGCTATGGGTGAAGAAGCACTACTTGCTGAAAAGTTAATGAATAAAACGAATTGTTTTTATGCAAACGCCATTAGTTACATACGAAAGAAGCTTTCTTTTAAAATTTTAAGAACAGTATTTATTGCTCTACAAGGTTAAAGGAAATTCTTTCTTTTACAATTTTAAGAACAGTATTAATTGCTCTATATGGTTAAAGGAAATTTTTTTCAAAACATTGCTCCTCTAAATAAAATTGATGTCAATTTGATTTAAGATTATATTATAATTAATGGCTAATATACATGGAAGATCAATTGTTAAATGACAATTAATATTTGTAAAGATTTGCAAAGAAGATTTTCTAAATTACATAAATATTTTGTTAGAATTTATTATCGGAAATTATTGTAGTGTAAATTTTATAGACATGTATATTTATTTTCTTTCTTTGTTAACAAAAATTGCAAATTTGGTGATTTTTAAATATTTTATTTTGTAATGTTAATTTTGTAATTATTTATGACAATCCTATATGTTCATTAGCTTATCTCTGAACAATTTCTTTTGGTATTCTTGAAAATATGGGAAGAAAATGAAAATTTGAAGTATGATTGAAAAACATCGAAGTTTACGGATTCTACTTTAGTTTAAATTTGGTACCTTAGAAAAAAATTATGATAATTATCATTTAAAAAATAACAATTGATCAGCAGCTTACATGCAGGATTGTGCAAGTTTTAGTCGGCATTTACCATGCACAAATAGCCATTTCTAAAGTAAGAAATGCTTAATAGGACGAAAAATGCCCCCACACTCCACTAAAATGTCATTATTAAAAAAATATTTTTTTAGTACTTGAATGTGCATGGTTTCTGACTAAATGGAGAGCGACTAGCTCAAGTACAGCTATGCTAGCCCACACATTGGCGATATGTCACATACACAAAGTTATTTATAATCATTGTTCATTAAAGAATAAACATAATATATTATATGCACAGAATAATTCGCTTTCGAATTTTAACTTAAATACTCTGCCTGCTATTCATAGAATAATGCTGTTTTTACTTGCTTAGAAAAACTCATTGAAGAGTAAATTGTAAGTATTGGTATCAATGCATAACTAGGAATGAAAATTTTAATAAATAACATGGCTACAAATCATTATGCAAATAAATCCAATGACAAAAAAGCAATTGCGATGATAATTGAAAACTCACGTTGGTTAATCTTCAGATTAAGAAAGATATTTTTTTTAACACCAAATTTAAGAGTTGATGTTGTTTTATGAAACACGTCTTTATTTGCGCGACTTAAACACTAGAGTATACATTATTGAATGGGTTTTGAGAAATATGCAAAAATCCACTAGAATAAAATTATACAAATATATTAGCATTGATTTCATTGAGGTCTTTCAATTATGTCGTTTTGGAGAGTGGCTCAATCACTCCATTGCAATGCTTCTGCTGTTACTTTTTGTAAACAGGAAGGCTTGTGACTCATCTTCATAATCAGCACCAGGTTAATGGTTACATATTTCGTTGTACTCGTAAGCGAACGTGTTCACCCCACAATGCTACGTTTTTCTTGAGCGCTCACTTGGAGATGAAGTTGCTTTTAGCTCTTATTTGAGACTCGACACATATACAACCATGGCAGGAAAATTGCAGAGCGATGATATTTGGAATTAATGATGTTCAATATCGTTCTATTTCGTTAATTCTAGCGATCATCAGAGCCTTTATGTGGATTATTATATAGCTGATTCTTTCTAACTCGAAAATTTGCAGTGATCGTTGGGGCACGCATCGATGGATTTCTGAGTATCAAAATCGCACCTTTAATTTTTCACTCAACTTGGTGGATCCTGCAACTGTTAGTACCCGAGGCCAACGTAAATGACGGCCTGGAAATTTGCAGTAAAACGGAAATAAAATGGAACCATTAATCCTGCAGTGTACGAATGTAGTTATGCACCCTAGCGATCAAAATAGGAAAAAACAAATTGTACTTTCATCTAATTCCGTTTGCGTGCACATTCTAGCGCGTTGCAAAAATGTATGGCCTGCCGTATTCATTTTTATTGGTCTTCATTCATTTTTATTGGTCTTCAGTATTGCACAAAACTACTGTTAATGCAGAATTTGTAACTGTAATTTATTTAACGGAAGAAGTCTCACCATCCACTACATATTGCAAGAGGAATTTCATTAAGTAATGGAGCCATTCAATCTCTGCAAAGTTTTGCAACGTTTTTAATCGATTGGAGGAACAGTAATCTTCCAGGTTTTACCAAGCAAACCTTTGACCCTATCATTCAAAGTAACTAATCAATTTGTGAATTGCCTGAACTTTTGTGTAATGATGGCTACGATCAGGGTTGTTCGAAAATATATATAAATATATTTTTTGTGAAAAATAAATATATTTTTCTCGGCAAAAAAATATATTAAATATATTTTCTGATATTTTTTCCTAAAAAATACATTTTTATCGCTGTGGCTGATTGTTTGAGTGGAGTCACGCTGTGCGAAGCCAATCTTGTTTAATTACATTCATTACTGCTTTATAGGATATTATGCAAAGAGTGTCGGTGCATCTGCTGGCGGTTTGTAGCAGCACAGTACTGCAGAATAATTTACTCACAGTAGTTTTCAAAAAATTAAAATTATTGTCAGAAAAAAATAAATATATTTAATTGGCAAAGTTGAAAAATAAATATTATTTAAGTATATTTATTGTCAATATATTTAAATAAAACATATTTTCATGCAATCCTGGCTGAGATTATTAATTACTATTACCCAGAAATTTGCAACAAGACGGAGTGGAGCGGGAATTAGAGAACTTAATGAAATCAAAAGGATCAAGATCTAATTTGCGAGTGAGCAGTCGATTGAACAGGAGGAGATCTAGAAAAATGTTTGGTCATTATCGTTAGCTAAGGAGTGGAAGGTGTTTAGTTGGGCTATGGGAAGTAGAGCAAACAACGTCTCATTAAAATTAAGAACTTTCTAAAAGGCCAAGACTTCTCAAATTTGGACAATATATATGAAAAGTATGTAAAAATATTCGCATACACCCAAAACGAAAATCGTATTGACAGGATGATGACGAGATCTTGCACAAATAGTTTTTTTAACAATATGCACAAGAATGCTAGAGGCCAAATTTATTCGCAAAAGATCAACGTTTTTAAAAGGCTACATCATGAAAAAAAATGAATAAGGACGTGTTATATTGGATTTGTTTTTTGTAAAATTGCTATTAGCTTTTTTTAAAAATTTCATATTAGTTAAATTCACTACATCGAAATTTTTTTAACAAATTCAATTTATTTTGCATGGTCCCATTTTATACTCTTGTTAGTGCAAATTTCCAGGCCACGTTGGTCTCGTACTACAACAAACCGTATGGATTTATGTGGCTCCGGGCAAAGAGGCGGTTGAAGTACATAATAGCACGTTGTCTCACAAGCTACCCACTCATCTGGATTAATTGCTTTGGCGAGAGTTTTCTAAAAAAACTGCGCATTCTTAAATTGAAGTAGTAAGACGTATTTTTACATGCTAACACTATTTTTAGGGTTGTAGGGTTATGTTATTGTTAATGTCTGTAAATCGGATTCGCGTATTGAATTATTTTAAAGTTTTGCATTTCAGTAAGGAGGGTTGCGATTATTGGCACTAACCACATGAGGTCGAGAATTTATTTTGACACCAGCGTAGTAATATTTCATCAGCAATGTGGAAGATTTTCATATGTTAAAACAAACCATCACTGAACTTTGCGTAAGTTTCAGATTAGCTTAAATATTAATAGATGCTTTACAAATCACTCGTACTATCAGGAATGATATATGGCATGCTAGTCTGGGAAGGAACTCATAAGGAAAACGTCGACAAGATAGACAGATCTCAGAAAAGGGCCGTTAGTCTCGGTATCATTGATTACTATGAAACAATTCAAACCACAATTGATAGGAATGACCGAAAGATCTATCATGATATAACTAGAGAATCTGAAACACATCCTCAGAGACCTGATTCTACGAAGAAGCACCTATGCCTCTTCAAATCTTAGAGAAAGAAACTCTTGCGGAATTTCAACGAATGACAAATTCAGAAAGCTTTTTCCCAACAGATATCTCATCAAGAAATAGCCATTTATTTGTTTTGTAAAACAGTACATTTGATGTATTGATGTATGTTCTAATAAATAAACTTTTTGTATTGCATTGTATTTCCTCAGAAAGCTGTTAAGGGGTTCGAGTTGGTTATCGTTAAGTGAGGTGGCAATGATATGGCATCTACTGACAACGTTTACCGGGTAGCCTTCACTATGGATAACTGCATGAGAACCTTGCGGCATTAACGCTGCAAATTTAATAGGCATTCTAAGATCTTTATCTACGACATTGTAGGAGGATGTCCGAACTAAATGTGTTTGAAGAAACAACCACTGGCCATTTAACGAGTTATGAAGGAATGGCACGTGATTTGAAAGTTGTGATTTAGTATCTTCAGCATTAAGCAGTTTATAGTTATAAAAGGGTGAACTCCACATGTTTATAGTGATGATGGAATCCCCAAAATTTTAGCAATAGAGGTTATTATGCGTGCTTTGTGATTGCTTGTATTAAGTAGACTAGTATGAGAAAGGTACTGTTTGTTGCAGTATAGGATTAACGTTTTCTTAATATTTCTAAGTATTGGTCTCCTATCAATTTTAAAATCATTGGCAATTTGGATTATCATAAGGTCATTAATTACCGCTTTCGTTTATTTATAACAGTTATAATTTAGAAATTCAAATTTTTTTATAAATTTTGGTTGTATTTGAATATAGAGCTCATCGTGTAAATCGAGCAGCAGATACAACTTAACAACAACATAAAGTCTTATAAAACAAATTATTTTAAAAAATTACATAAGACGGAGAGGCTATTTAACATCAAATATGTATTTTGCTATATGTACTAAATCTCGAAACCGACATAGGGAACCTTGAGATCGACATAGCAAATGAACAAAAAAATTACCATGAATGATGTATCAAAAGAGACATCAAAATTTAGTTTTAGCAGTTGTTTATTGAGCTGTAATCTTGAATAAATGATAAGATATTATACTTGATTTCATAAAAAAAACTCAGATAAATATCTTAATATACATATGAGAAAATTTTAAATGACCCATCTAATGTTATTAATCTTAATACCTCATTCATGCTAAATTTTTATTCATATTGTCATAACGATTTGCTATATCAATCTTAAAGTTCCCTATGTTGGTTTCAAGATTTTGTATGTTGATAAAAAGTACCAACCAAATTTATATCAAATCCTTCCAAGATTATTACTAAAAGGACACACTTCCCTTATTAAAATTACTGCAAGTGTCCATTCTGAGAGAAATTTGGAAGATTTGAGATTTTATAGAATGAAAAAAGTACAAACCATTGACAAAAGCGGGTGCCACTGAATGAGGCCATTTAGAATCTTAATTTGGTCGTTTACCAGCTGAAAGGGACACTAATATTTTTCTGTGAACAAGATTATTATCTATTCGCCCTTGTGAAATGCATTACACTTTATGTATATTCAAAATATAACAATCAAAAGATAACATAAATTCTTTAAATATTTAAATTTAGGATGAAAGGGTTATTGTTTGAAGTATTTAATGCAATAAACACTGCATAATCTACATTAATTTATGAACAACATATATTTCATATATTAGTTTAAATATTCCAAGTAAGTGCAACTTTACTAAGTTTTTGCATAGACAAAGGCTAGAGAAAGGGATCTAAGCCTTACTTAATAAAATAACTTCAATTTACAACAAATAAAGCCTCTGATAATGCAGAGTAGATAATATACTTGATAGATAATATTTAACATCACCCATTTTTAATAGCAATAGCCTTAACTGAAATTGTTTGATATATTACAAATGGGACATGTTTTTCTTGAATGAATTTGGATTACAAATAACTTCTGACTTCTAAAAGAGGCTCAAACATCAAAGTACTAATCTAAATTTCATAGAAAATTATCAAAAATTCATTCCACTGTATGTTGCATATTGTTGTAATTTCTTAAGCATGTGATTTTTTAGTCCATTCCTTAGAAATTTGTGGCATAAATAACACAGCAATTGCTACATACACACATAATTTGGTGGGTTTGAATCCCACTGAATCTTTAATTCTATCAATACATCAAATATAGTACATTTTTCTTTTGAATAGCATCCTTTTCTAATGAACAGATTGGAATTGAACAATGATTTTCCATGCAAATATGGATGTGATACAATATCACAACTGTTCTATCAATATAGAAAAAATCTTCAAACAATTTGCAAAAATAAAATATACCTAAACAGAATCACCACCATTGAATTGAATAAATATTTATATTTATTTAATTTTTATGACATTTTTAGTGCATTTTCAATTGTGTTGTGATGACTTCTCTTCCATGTTTTTCTGATTGTATGTTGTGAGATTATTCAAGTACTTGAAAACCCTGTATGATACAAATAATGTTTAAAACATAACCTCAATGTTGTATAGACCACTAAAGAAAACACATAATTTTATAAAAAACAAAAAAAATTTGTTTGCATAAGGCTATTTTGCATTATGTATTTCAATGTTTCTTTCACCTGGTAAATGGTTAAATTAAGATTCTAAATGACCTCATTCAGTGGCACATGACAAAAGCTACGTTTATACCCAACAAGGTTCAATGTCACTTTCCCAAACTCATTTCCCCCAAGTCTGACACAGAAAATATTAAATACCATTAGAGACACAATTTCAGTGAAATTGTAATTATATATTTGAACAAATATATGTATTTCTTTAAGCCCTATTTTGCTTAGTTTTCTATGTAGTTAAGATTGCTGAAGTACAGAATTACAAGTAAATAAATGTAAATATGTTCTACTATAATTATAAATGTTGAGGTTTGCCATTTGCATTTAATAAACATTTAGCAGTCTTTGAAAATCTGTTTAGATTTAAAATAGAAATTTAATTATGTTCATTATTTTTCTAGTTTGCTTTTTTGTAATTGGTAATAATTTCTTTGTGTTCATTTGTTATTTGTTTGCTAATTTTTTTATTATATATCTGATAGATTTCCCAATCAGATAGCAATTGTAACCAGGGAATTCAAGTACTTCATTTTAATGACGTCATCTCACAATTATGGAAATTTCTAAATTTTTTTAAGAAAATTTTCATTTTTCATTAAAATTTATTGAAATTAATTTCAATTTATTTCTTATGGCATTAAGGTAAAACTATTTATATTGTAAATTAACTGTTGTTACAATATATTTTTTTATCAACAAATCATTTCTCATGAATATGAATTCATATCTTGAGAATCACAATATTTGCATTATTGGTACTTCTCATGTTGCCAGGATTACTGGTACCAAGATTTTTCCACATTCATGGCCTAACATTTATAAATGAATAAGATTGTATTACCCAGTCCTATAACCTGTAAATCAATACTGTAAAATAATATATAATGCAAGGCTTAACATTAAACTAAAACTGTATATATAACTAACTTTGAATTTCAATAGTTGTCATTTATCATTATACAATCCAATGATCTATTATTATTATTTGAATTTTGACTTGAATTTCATGAATATTGATTTGTAATCTAAATGAAATTTGACAAAACAGCTATCAATAACGTCATTTCAAAAAATTTCTAGTTGCCAAAAAGTAGAATAACACTAATAAATTTATAATTTAAAAGCTTGAGATTGAGATTGAGATTGATTTTTGGCAATTTTAAAGATTGAGATTGGGATTGAATTTGAAAAGATTGAAATTGACCCTCAAAGATTGAGATTGAGATTGAAATCCCTGATCTTAACTACATAAAAAACTAATCCAAATAAAGTTTAAGGAAATGTATACATTTATTTAAATATATAATTACAATTTCATTGAAATTGTGTGTCTAATGGTATTTAATAGTTTCTGACGTCACACTTGGGGAAAATGAGTTTGGAGGAAGTGAGACAGAACCCCCAACAACATAAATCTCAAATCCTTAAAATTTATTATTTATTGAACACTTCTTCCTTAGAGAAGCAAATTGCCATTAAAAATTTAAGGATATGGGATAAATTGAGAAGTCTTGAGATGTGGCTGGATGAAAAATGTAGCACCCAAAACCAAAAGTTGATACAATATTTTGATCAATATTTTTTATAATATCAATTATCTTCTAAAAACATACAGAACCTTCACATTGAAATAGCAATTTTTTTTTACAAAATTGTTAAAGGTAGGCATGAATTAACAACATTAGATGGGTAAGCATGAAAGTAACTTAGGGGAAGGGCCTCATCTTCCCTGCAGGTTCATCTGAACTATATCTTCAATACAAATAAAAACAAAATCTCTATTGTACTAGTTTGAACATTCTGTAACTAAATTAAAGTGAAAGACATGGGATATCAGTTCCTGCTAATGTATATCAGGTAAAATATATCAAATACTAATGTGATGTCATCCCCAACAATCAAATAACATTATTTTCATTTATTTTTTTAATGTTATATATTTGAAAAATACTTAATTTGTAACATGAAGTTAATCTGCAAACATTTTGGTGAATCATAAAGGGCAATCTGAACTTAGTATTGTCCCAACAGAAATTTGAATGTGTAATACTAGTTTTTGTTGTGACATAAAAATTATCCAGGTTAGATTCCACTTGAAATTAAATTACAAATGAATCAGGTTTGTGTGTTGCAACTTAAGCACCCAAGAAGTGTCTACATTATAGGCAGCTCATGCATTTAAGCAAGGCAAGCCCAATAATTTTTAATTAAATGAATTTCTTTCCTTAGTGCATGAATTTATATCTAGACAAATGCACAAATTGTAAATGGGGACTATTCAGAAAATTTAGATTTTGAAATAAATTCAAAAAATTGAAAGATTATAAGATTAGTTGTTAAAAATTTTTGTTACTTAGAAAAATTTTGGTTTTATTCAGGAGCTATTGAAATAATAAAACTGTAATCCCATTATATCAACATGATTGGTTTGAAATCATCAACCATATGCAACTGAATGCCATGCTTCCAAGAGAAAAGTTTTGGAAATACTTGAAAATTATGAAAATTTCAGTAATATCACAGTTTTGATGCAAGTTGATAATGACAAAGCTTGCCTGTGTTGCCATGCAAAACATTCCTTTTTTTGTTAGAAACTATCATCTGAGTTTGAATTTGAGCATATCATTGAGCTGAAATTTTAAAGTGTTAACTGATATAGTTTTTTATATTTTCCTGCTTTTTCAGGCATTTGACCTCTACAACCAATTCATTGGCAATTCCATCTGTACTAGCTCCAATAATTTGAATATTTGCTGACAAAAATAATCCTGCTGGTTGTATCTAAATATCTACAGTTCACCACAAAAATATATTTATAATTATATTCAATTAATAAATTTATATAGTTACCTGAATATTGTAATTTTATCCAACAACAGCATTAACCTCATGTTCTAAAGCAAGACCACATTTTGCACTAAATTAGTGATTGCATTTGCACCCAGAATAAAATCAACCAATGAGGCATTCATCCTTTTGCAAACTGATGCTTCATGCATCAATGAAGTAGTAATCCTTCAAAATGCAATTTCCACCTGATTGCAGAATCCCCTTGCTGCACAGTCTTTTGGGACACAAAATCCAAATTTGAAATGTTTACATTGATCTCATGAAAAGCAAAGTTCAAGAATTCATCATGATCAAGTTTGGTTGAATTCTCAATATACTTCATCATTAGCACATCCATAACTAGCACACATTCTTCAGGGTAATCAATATAGTGGGCAAGCAAACTTCTATTTGCAATTACATGATTTGTATCCTGGAAAAATTGATCAATTTCTAATTTTCAAGGCATGCTTCCTGTCTTGAAGTCACTTGCCTAAATAAAAAATATAAAAATGCAGAAACATAAAATATAATTAAATACATAATGAGATCAATGTTACACCAACTTTAATGAACTGCCCTTTTGTAGCTAGCAATGCAGGCTTTTTCCAATAACTAATTATTTTAGTTGTTGCAGGCTTACACAATCTTTGATAAAGCCACATTATAAAGGCAATTGAATGTTTGTAACTGCAACTTTGTGCCATACATCCTTCACAGCAAACAGATATAATTTTTGTACCTGAGTCTATAATAGCAATACATTGATAAGGGCTGGTTGTGATTTGATAATCAGTTGTGATTATGCATCACACTTCACAAACATCAGATTTATAATTCACCATAATTGCCCTGTGCTGCTCTCTTAGACTTTGTATTTAAAACACTGGAACACTGAAAGCAGGTGATGTTTACAAAAAATCAGCTATCATGGTATCAGTAATTACTAGCAAGTTATTGCTATTTGCTTTGAGAAAATCTATCATTAAAATGACTTCAAAGTTGCAAAATGAGGTTTTGTATGGAGAATGACATCAAACCAATCATGTTGATGTAATGGGATTACAGAGTTATTTCTTTAATAGCTCCTAAATAAAACAAAAAATTTTCTCATGTACAAAACTTTTTAGCAACTAATCTTATAATCTTTCAATTTTTTGAATTTATTTTAAAATCTAAATTTGTGAATAGCCACCATTATTAGTTTTGTTTTAAAACAACATTTTTTACTTCACAGATTCCTTGTACAATATTCTTTTGTTTACAGAATTAAAAATTTTTACAACAATTGCAAATCAAAGACAAATTTTTTCTATGAATGTGCTACCAATTCATTCAAAAAATCAAATGTAATTGGAATAATTTAAGTTGATACATATAGAAGTAAATTTTAACAAACTTTGAGTGATTTAAATGTGATTTCCATCAGCTGCCATTTTGTGCTACAAATTTTTTCTCAATTTTTTCTTGAAAATGATTTATTAAAAGAACTGCCAAACTAATCTTATTTCTATAATAATATTACAGACATATTTCTTAGAAAACTTGCTTCAGTGATTTCATATATTAATAAAATTTTCATGGTTTTTTATTTACACTATTCTGGTTACATAAAAAATATTTGCTTGACTAACCTTTGCTTTAATGAGCCACCACTGGTATTTATCACAATTGGTAAAAAAATAGCTGAAAGAAAGTTAGAGTAAAGTCAGGTTAATCTGTGCTCTTATTAAATTATAGTTAGACTTGTAATATATCCTAAGTTACTTTTCTACTATTAAAGTAGTATAGTTTTAATTACTTCTAAAATTTCAATGAGGGATTTCTTTTCACACATTCCTGACAATAGTTAAATCTTGCATCATTGTATTTACTTGAATATTTTTAGGAACAATATATAGTTTCATTAGTGATTATGAATTCATATGCTAGTCATGATCTGCATTATCATACAAAATCATGTTTTCATACATAATCTAATGCAAGTTTAATTTATCTCAGACTCCTAGGATCATCAGATATCCTTATTCTTGGTATCATGTTGGGATGGTTTCAACTTAGCTACAGCACTTAATAAAAGCTAAACTCCAAAGCATATGGATTTATACTTTGAAAACTTGCTACTCCTTCATTTCTTTCCATATACTTGCATGTTAAAGTGAAGTTATGAAAGCCTAGTGTAGAATTGCTGGGGAGCTCTGGCTACTCAACCAGTACTGGGAAACTCAAGAGTTAAGATTGAAGGTTGCAAAGTTTACCATTGTAGAGAGTGACCCACATTCCAACAAAAGAAAAACAGAAATTTCATAGAAAACAAATTTCCAGCAGTGACTAATTCACACAGCATCATGCTGAAGCCATATCTATGAAGCCATCCTTACTCACCAAGGAGCTAATTGTGTGTCTCAAGTAGTAATTTCTAACTCAATAAACAATTTATCTCAGAGTTCTATTATCTCAGCTCATGTAAATAAATAATAAACAAAAGGCACATAATTACAGTTCATTCAAGTTCACCAACAGCATAGTATATTTGCAATATGTTGTTATTATGTGCATGTATGAATTGATCAAATAAAAAGCTCTTATTTCCTACACCTAACCATGACCTAAAGCAACCATGATTTGGGCTGTCAATGTCAATGAGCTAGTTATCAGCCCAGACCTGGTGCAGTTTCCTCTCAAATTGTCACTGGATCTTAAGCAGTAATTATTAGATTAAAATCCATGAAGAAACCTAAAGGGGGTTAGCATATAAATACTTCTGAAAAAACCAAACACATTAGAGTAAGATGAATTATATTGTGCATTCACTACAAGTTCCTCAAGTATTTATTACAGCTTTGTAAATTATTACCTGCTTAATGTTTACAACTTGCATGTGGTTTCCCTTGCAAAATTCAATGAGCAATTCAATGAGCAATTAATTCAAGGGGACAAATAATAAATTGTTTGAATTAAGTGCACTAGAAAATATACAAAATTGATTAAAAGGAAATTGATATAAATTAATAGCATCAATTTACAAATCATGGCGTCATCATGACATAATTTAAATTTCCTGAGTGCCAGAATAATCAAAGCATAAAATCAAAAAAGAGGCGCTGAGTGACTCTACACGCCCCCCCTAGATTGCACAGTTAAGTTTGTGGTAGGAGTTGGACTGTAGGACCTGACAACAGTTTCTGTATTTCCTCCACCATTTTAACTGCTAGAACATTATCACAGGACAAAACTTTGGCATATCTAGGTCGCCAGGTAATCTGCATTAGTTTCTCTCTCTGTGTGACAGCTTCATTCCATAAGCAGAAGATCTCAATCTCTGGTAGTAGGGAGCTAATAAGGCAATTTCTTCATAGGTTGTTTAGTCTCCACATAAAGGTATTGTAGAAGCATTCATAAAGGCAAAGGCCTTTCAGTGTGATTATGAGGGTCATAAGTGCATCAGTGTCTGATGAATGGGCATCTTCTGTACAGATCTGAGCATTCAGATAGAAGTGGGTAAAGACTCCTCAGA
>CABFPE010000119.1:1092570-1109550 GCA_900660155.1 Hofstenia miamia | reverse complement strand
GCCATGTAGAATCACTGGGGTGTGATTCTAGCGAACTCAAAGAGAATACAGTTCAAACTATTTCTATTTACAAAATGCTTTTGGCTTTATATATACAATATTTACAATATGTACAAATATTACAACTACCAGTCACTAACAAGAAAAGCGTGAGGTCTGGCCAATAAATAGTAACAACTACCAGCAATGCTACAATAAGTGCATCAGTGCCTGATGAATGGGCGTCTTCAGTACAGATCTGAGCATTCAGATAGAAGTGGGTAAAGACTCCTCAGAGCAACCCCATGTGATTAGCATGATCCACAAATAAAGAGCAATACTCATTTACTTGCTGAATTGCCATTTCATCAGGATTGGTGACCTTGGCCCATAACATAGTAATGATTTCAATCTGCTTGGTAACATCATAGTAATGAGTTAGAGTTTCAAAATTGTTCATCCATATGAGGTCATTCAATGCTTGAAACAGAATAAGGACCCATGCACTTAGTGATGTGATCTTGTTGTGGATCTTCTGTAGCTGGGTGGATATTGCTTGCCCTTTCCAGAAGATATCCTTAATGGTTAGCTTCCCGTCAATCAAGACATGCTCAGGGTTACCACCTTTGTTTAAAGCATTCCTAACATCCTTGTATTCTGGTGTCTGCATAGCTTTGGAGATCTCATTAGCAGTGGACACATAGTTGATCTTGTCAGAAAGATGGGCCAATACTTTCTCACATCTTTTCCTGATTTGCCAGGACAGTAGGATTAGCAGAGTCATTACACAGGGTGGAGGTATACAAAGCAAATTGTTCTTTTCAGCATTAGTCTTGACTTGGTAGAACTTGACCTTCTTTGTCAGAGTAGCAGTTCTAATTGTGATGGGATAATTAATCTTGGCTTCCTGGATGGTATTCCAAAATGTATTGCACAGTCCATGTTTGCAGAGTTTCTCAACTTGAGTGTTGGAGATTTTGAGTCAAGACATGATGCATTCCGCATCCAAGGCTAGTGGGTGCCCATGCAATTGTAGAAGCACCAGGTCTCCACAACTTGGTTGTAGCTGCATTCAGGGTAGTTCATCTTTTCCAAGTTGAATAAGATCTCAGTCTTTGTATGAACATTGTAATGGCTTATCAACTCTAGGAACTGTTGCATTGATTCAGGCTCTTAACAAATCAAGCAGCTCATGCACAGTGGTGCATACTCAGAAGATAGTGAAAGAAACCTAGTGTCCGCAGTGGCTCCCCAGATGTATTTTCTCAGTGTCTCAGAGAAAATATTGAGATTGGAAAAAGCAACACTGAGACAGTTGACAATCATTTGGGTGGGAGGCGCCCTAGCAGACTGCTTGCACCAATGAGTTGGGCATAAAACTTTTCAAAATGCTCCATGACTTTTTTAGTATTCCCAGGGGATGATGGTAATGAGCATGAATGTAGAAGCCAATTTGTCACTTTCCAGAATGTTGGGCAGATAGCTATCTCATGTGTGCATTTTCCAGCTAGATGCTCTTGGGTGTCATGGTCAAGAGGTAGTTGGAGTTGAGGATCACAAGTTAGGAAGATGGGTAAGATTCTAACAGCTCCACATGACTGAATTGGCAGCACAAATTTCTCAGAAAATAACTTTTCTGCATAGTTCTGCTGGTCTTGGGATGTATACAAAATCCACAACTCTATGAGGACTCTTTCAACTGATTGACTATAGTGCAAAGTTGGGCTAGAAATGTTGATAGTGGGCCAAACAGACTTGGGGTTCTTGTCAGCTTTGAGGTTTGTCCAGACCTCATTGATCTCAGTGAGCATGGCAGTGCTCTGGGAGAAAGCAAAGCTGATGTGCAGATCTGTAACTAAGGCGAGGCTGGGCCAGTTGACATTTATTGACTCAAGAGTTTGAGTGTGCACTGTGGCATCAATTTTGATCCTCATATTGACTGCCAGGTGGTGTGTAGGGATCTTCTTACAGAGGAGGAGATCCGTATAAATTAACTTTGTTATCAAAAAGACGTTTGACTGGTACATACTGGTAGGGCAGTAATAGTTAGTGTACAAAATGGTGAAGTTCTCCATTCTAAAGTGGAGGCTTTTGACCTGCTCAGGTATGTTGTCTTGGTACTCTTCTCTCAAGAACATGATGAGGCAGATGTGTTCTACCTTAGTGAGTCTGTATGCTATCTCAATATTCTCCATGATCTTTGGCTGTTCTAGCTCACCAGGTGCTTGAGGTGAAAGTCCTCATCAAACATAGTGCCTGCTTTCAGAATCCTCTGCATGCATTGTCTCTTGCTTCCAGGATGTGCTCTCATCTACTTGGTGCCTCATGTGCTCTCTCTCCACCTTGTGTGTTAGTTCTTCACCACACTCTTCTTCTTGTGGGCGGCTGATTTTCCATTCTTTTCATCTATTTGACTTGGTTGCTAAACATAGAGATTAAATTAAGTTCCCAATCCTGGGCATTTAAATAATCTAAATACTCTTGGTCCCTAACTCTACATCTAGGCAAAACACAAGTAGCTGTAATGTTGCTACTATTACCAAGGTTACTAAAGTTCCTAGCATACTCAACTTTGGTGAGGTCATCTTCCTCACATTCAGTGAGGTTATTATTCATCTCAAACTCATTTGCTCCATCATCAACAAGTGAAAATTCACTATTCAGTTCTCTTGAGTTGTTGAAAGTGGGTGATTCTCCCATTATTTAATAAGTACTTGTGGTGATATAACACCTTTGTTACAGTAAATGGACCTTGCCAGTGAGTGGCAAGCTTTCACACCTGATTAGCATCAGTAATTTGGCAAGAGAAATAGGCAAAGACTTTGTTGCCTGGTTGAGAGGCTTGCCATACAACTTGCAATTCAAGTTCCACTATTGCTGGATAACAGACTGATTTGTGTTCCTATAAATAGTAAGGTGCACTTTTTGTAGTTAGTGTAACATATGATTCACAAAGTTCTCCAGAGTAGGTTCATTGTAATCAGGAAACATAACAGAAAGAGGCGTGCTCACCTCATGACCAAACATTGCCTTAAAAGGGCTGACCTTTGTGGTAGAATACACTGCAGTATTGTAAAAGTATTCCACTGCCTCTATAACTCTCTTCCAGTTTCCACCTGCTGCATGAGCAAGGGCAACTCAGATTAACTTGATGACTGTATGTTTAAGTCACTTCACAACTCTGTTTGACTGTGGTTATTGAACTGGGGACCATGATCAGAAATCAGGTGCTCCATGGGCGCAAGCTTAAGAATCCATTCCTTTACTCTTTTTTCTCCAATAACCATGGTGGTGGTGCTGTTAAGGGGGATGAGTCAGGTGTACTAGGTGAAGTGATTGATGAGCACTAAAAGGTACTGGTATCCCTAGTCATCACAGGAGAGCTTTTCAATGGCCATATGGAATACCTCATTGGTATGTTCAGTGGCTTGGCTGTGCAGTTCAGCTCACTGTTCCAGAAAATGTCCAGCTCTTTGCAATAGGCAGGTGGTACATTTGTTGATTACATCCTGTACAGCAGCTCTGATGCCAATAGTCACATACCTTCCATTAAATGTATGCTCTGTTTGAATAATGCCTAAGTGGCCCTTTTCATGAATCTTTTGCACAAGATCCCTTTGGAAATACTCAGGGACAGCTAACCAACTGTTCCAAATTTGAGCATAAAGCAGGCCTGCATCTGTTTGCTTCCAATTGTATCACTGAAAGTATTGGTTGGCAACAGGACTGAGGATATCATCAATATTCTTCAATTTTGCTATGATTTCACTTAGCACCTTATCATGTTGCTGATATTGGAGAATTTCCACTTTGGTAATCTCTTCTTTCATGAGAATCAGAAGAATAGCATTTCCATGGTGGTCTGTGCTGATCTTTGGAAGGTGCTCATATTTGCTGAGCAGAATAAATCCTAAAGGCATCTTCTCTCCTGGTGGTTTTTTAAGATTGTGCTTATAACTGGGGAGAGCAGTCCAATAGTCCACATTGATGTGAAGTCTCCCCAGGCAGTGCTGTATCATAAATGTAATGTCATTCAGATATTCAATCCACTGGGCAACTATGTTGGATTTGTCCCTGGAAAATTTCTTTAACCACACTAGTGTAGCATCATCCAAATAAAATCATAAATAAGCTGCAAACATTGCAAGAAGAGATTAAGATCAAAAAGAAGTTGATTAAAAATATTGTAATTAAATCAATTAGTGTTATTTCAGATTTATTTGTAATACGCAAAGAAGAAACAACATGTGTTGAAAAAGAGATATTTGTGCCTGTCAATAAAAATACTTTTTGACTAACTGACATTTTCATTATTTTCAGCTGCCATCTTGGCAGAAAGTTCAAATTTGAATCAACAGGTACTTCTTTTGGAAATACTATAAATAGATTAAGAACCCTGTAAGAAGTTGATAAAGAATTTTATTTGGAATTCCTATTTTGTTTCATATTAATGGTTTGATTATTTATTACGATGTCAAGCTAATTGAGCAGTGTTTAGTAGTGGTCTGGATACATCACAGGGAATGATTCTAGGGTCTCTGTGCCAGATCACAAAAATGCACATATGTTAGGCATAGGGGTTTTTCTCTTGATTAGTTGACTAGCATTTCATTTCTACATGTATTAAATAATTGATTGCCAGCAAACAGTTGGATGACCAAACTTTAGGAATTATATTAATATTATTTTAGATCCAAATTAATGACCTATAATTGACCAATAATGTGACTGTACATGTAGTAAATTATAAATGTAGGTTAGGAAGTTGTTTGAACAGAATATATTTAAATAAGCCAATATATTTCAGTAATGGCTACATGTAATATTTAATGAACAACTAGTAACAGTTCAGGTTGCAAAGTGGTATAACACTTTCACACAATAGACTTTAAGTCGAATTGTGTCATGTCTTGAGTAAGCACTGAGCTAATGTAGGGTACACATAAGCTGTACTGATTGAGCTGAGAAGTGGCACTCAAGCATCAGATGGAATGGTGAAACTGGATGTGGAGATCCACTTTGGGCAGATGCCCACTAGAAGATCATTATAGAGATTACCACATGGCTTCATCACCTAAAAAGTGTGCAGTTAATTCTAGGTTATAAAAGTTAACAGAAGAAACTAGTCAAGCAGTAAAAACAAGTAAATCCTTACCTGCAATAACACAGCTAACATTATATAGTAACAGTAGTTAAACAGTGATAATGCCTGATAGAGGATATTACACTAGAATAGAATTGTCAGTCTGCACAGTGAAGTGTTGGCTGAGGATAAAGAAACAAAATTTCTTCAGACTCTCCACCAATGCTAGCATCTCAGACTTTGTGGTGCCATAGTTCAGCTCAGTGTTTCTGAGCTTCTGACTGAAGTACTGGATCAGACATTTGATCCCATTAATGACTTGGCTAAGGACTCCACTAATAGTGACCAAGCTGGCATCACAATCTATGATGAACCCTTTAGAATAGTCCAGTGTATTTAGACTGGGAATTTTCCTTAGCTCTAGTTTGATAGTGTTGAACTCCTCTTGCTTTGCCCATGTCCACTTGAACTCCATGTTGTGCCATAGGAGATTAGAAATATGCTTAGTCTTATTTGCCAGTTCTGAAATGAAGGTGCCATAATAATTCAAAAAAACCCACCCAGATAACAATTTAAGGTCTAAACAACGTTGTTTTGGGTTGTTATGTGGTTGTTTTATGTGTCAAAAACAATGTTGTTTTAATGTCGAAATGGTACCATTTCATTGGTCGAAACAACGTTGCTTTAACAACGTCACATTTGGTTGCTTCTTGGTTGTTTTTTATTCATGAAACAGCAATATTTTAAGGTCA
Source organism: Hofstenia miamia (assembly GCA_900660155.1). Lineage (NCBI taxonomy): Eukaryota > Metazoa > Xenacoelomorpha > Acoela > Hofsteniidae > Hofstenia > Hofstenia miamia. The sequence goes on along the minus strand of CABFPE010000119.1, from coordinate 1,103,736 downwards.
TAACAACGTTGTTTTATATTGTCACATGCTTGTTTTAGCATTACTTTTGTATGCAAAATAAAATTTTATATTGCTAAGCAGTTCAAACATTGCTGTTTAAACAAACACAAGCCCAACAATGGGCAGACCACTATCTTTGAGANACTCCATTTTGTGCCATAGGAGATTAGAAATATGCTTAGTCTTATTTGCCAGTTCTGAAATGAAGGTGCCATAATAATTCAAAAAACCCATAAGGCATTGAACATCTTTACAAGATCACAGAGTTTTGATCTTGTCCAAGTGATCTTTAGCGCCGTTTTTGATGGAAATATGACCAGGTTTGATGACTCTTCCAAGGAAGGTGACACATGGCTGCAGAAGAGAGCACTTGTTCCCATTAACTTGGAGGCCAGATTTGTGTAAAATACTGAGAGTTCTTCCAAGCCTTTGCTTAATAAAAACAGTGGTGCCACATAAGGACTATTACTGCCCTGAATTATTCTGATTTCTATAAGATCACTGAGGATTTTCTTTTATATCACTGAGGATTTTCTTGTATTCTTCCCTGAGGTTTTCTGGCAATCTCCTGACTGGTAGGTGAATAGGACAATCATGCTTGGTTACAATTTTGTGCTGTTTACCAATGGCCTGGCCAACACTGATTGAGCCATAATTAAACACATAGTGGTGTTGTCAAAGCAAACAAAAAAGTGACTCACATTCCTGAGGACTAAGATGGGGGTGTGTCCTCTCACTGACAGGAGGAATCTGGACGGTATTGCTTGGTTCCACTAAGTCATGGATAGCAATTAGGATGGGTAGGCAAGCAGCAGCCTTCACTTCCAGGCAAACTGGAGTTGCAACGTCTATCTTGATCAACAAAGCAGAGCCATTCAATACAGTAATATAAGTTTTTCCTTTTGAAACGTGGCAGAGATCCAGGGAGAAGTTGACTCCAGCAAAGCACTTCCCTTTATACCTGGAAACCATGACATCACCTACATAAGGGCTGTTGGTGGCAACTGCAACACGCCGCCAGTGGTGAGTCTCAACAAGCACTGGCTCAAGAAATTTCAGCAGAATGGCTTACTCAGGAACAGTGGTGAGTTACTGCCTGTTTTCACTCTTGTGGATGGAAATCATATTGCTTCTGTAATCAATGACACAGGAATTCTGCTCAAGAAAGTTGTTGCCCAAGATTAAGTCATAGGGCAGCAGGTGGTCACAAGTGTTAATAATGATTAGATCTACAGAGAACAGTTCTTGCCAAATGCATAGCTCCAGATTTGGTACTTGACCTTTCAGGGAGATTAAATTCCTGGAAGCATCCAACAGGCATGTGGTGGATGGAAGTAGCTCATCCCTTGATAAACATAATTTAGAACAACAAGTGTCACTAATAATGGAGCCAGAGGCCCCAGTATCAATAGTGACATTAACCAAAAATCCATTTATATCCACAGGGATGACGTTAGTATGCAACTGTGAGGTAATGACAAGAACATCTTGCACATGGTTTATAGGAGGCAGTGCTCCAACTAGTTTGAAGAATTAACAGAACTAATAGGCAGATCAGGAGGATCCTCTTCTATCTCAGGCTCATCAATGACAAAGTCCTCACCATTGGCAACTAAATGAATTACAGCATGGCATTGAGACTTTGTGTGACCTTTCTGACCACAGCAGGAACAGTGAGTTTGTTCCAGTTCTATCTTCACTTTGGGAGCAACAGTGCTTGAGGAAGTAGGGGGTTTCTGCAAAAAAGAACCTGCTTTGAGATCTCTGGCGTCCTTGTCAATATGAGTAGTATTGTGAAGCATGTACACAATGCTAATAGCTTTACAAATTATCTGATTGAGATCATCTTCAGGATCACACTTGAGTTCAAGGCAACTGTGAATGTTTGGCAGAAAGCCTCAACAAATATATGAGAAGAGATCATGCTTTGAATATTTGGGAGTAAACTTGCTTAAGTGGAACAACCTTTCCACCTGCATGATGTACATACAGACATCATCACTCTTCTTGAATGAGAGATTGCAAAGTAATGTCTTGTATTGATGTTTAATGTGAGGCGCCTTGCAGTGGTCCTCAAAATAGCTGATTAGAAGTTGGTAATTAGTTGTGACGTCTCAATTGAGCATCATATATTGGTTATATGCAAGACCTTGTAAGTAAGTGGGGAATTGTGCAACAGCAGCATCCTGAGTGGCTTTGTACTGCCTCATTGTTAACTCAAAGAGGAAGAACCACTCTTTGAAAGACAGTGAGATTTTGTCAATCTTTTCAGTGAACTTAAGCAATATAGAATGGTGATTGAATAGATTGGCGGTTTTGTTTCCAACAGCAGTTGTGGACAAGATAGACTTAGTAAAGTGCTTGGAAGTTGCAGACACAGCATAGCCACTCAGTAATGGAGGCGAAGTTGGAACTGAGACTGTAGGGGTAACATAAGTGTTGACAGGAGTGTGAGACAAGACAGTCATGCTTGGCACATATGGAACTGGTGTGGCAACAGTGGCCAACATAGAAACGTGAGTGATCACAGATTATGTGAAAGTGGGACCTCTGGTAGTGAAAGAAGTGACAGGAGTAACAAACTGCAGCATCAATGGGGTAGCATTGGTTACAACAGGGGCACTTGGAAGATGTGCCTTGATCATTTGGGAAACTTGATCTGAGAGGTGTTCAGAGAAAGCATCCAGAGCTTCTTTTAAGACATTATGAGTGACACATTTGGAATGTCTAGGTGAGCAGGGCGCAGAATAAGCACTGCTCTGTGGCAATGGCAGCGCAGACTGTGGTATTGTTAGACTATTGACTTGAATTGCCAAAGTGGTAATGGAGTCAATTAGGCGCTTCTCTCTCTGCCAAGCTTCAGTAGCTTGCTGCTTCATCTCAGTTCAACAAATCAAGGCGTTCTTCACAAATGAGGCATTGATCAGTTTGCTTGGCAAGAACGGCTTGGAGTTGTTCAACCTCAGAGGGCTGAGTCTCTGGAGAAGGTGGTGACTGGGGCAGCTTTGAAAAGGATCCAAAGACAAAGGCTGAAAAGTCACAGACTGCGACTGGTTAGCATGAGTAGGAGAACATAAATCAAGTAAAGAATCAAATCCAATGCTGTGAGGGGCAAAGTTCGGGTTGCCAGCAGTCACACTGGGGAAACCCTGAGGGGTAGTCCAATTAAGAGAAAAACTATTGAAATCCATCAGGAAAAATGTAAGAAAATTACAGAAAACAATTCCAACAATTTGAGAGTAAAACTCCAACTGGGTTCAGAAAAACAACAGCACAGTGCAGGGTATGGTAATAAATCCAAATTCTAGAAGAATGAGACAATGAGAAAGTAACAACCAAAATGAGTAAGAATAGCGTCGAAGCTTGGTGACAGCTTCAGAGCACAGAACTAGGTGCAAAAATACCATAAGCAGTAAAGTTATGCATCAGTTGGTAGTGAAGTCGATTCACATCCAGGGGAGACAACCATCCCAGCTGGCTCACATCAAAGAGAAAGAACAAAACCAAATACAATAAGAAAACAGGTAACAATTCTGCACCATGTCACAATCACCAAGAAATCGGGTGACAACTTCAGTACTTCAACAGAAGGGAGTAGAGAGTTCAACTGACACTCCAATTTGCTCAGAACCACGTCAGGGTCATCATGTAGAATCGCAGGGGAGCTCTCACTACTCAAGTGGTACTGAGAAACTCAAGAGTTAAGATCAAAGGTTGCAAAGTTTACCATTGTAGAGAGCGACCTGCATTCTAACAAAAGAATGAAGCATTGGTGGGTCACCAATTTCCTTAAGAAAAACAGAAATTCCATAGAAAATAAACTTCCATATCTATGAAGCCATCCTTACTCGCCAAGGTGCTAATTGTGTGTCTCATTTCTAGCTCAATAAAGAATTTATCTCAAAGTTCTATTATCTCAGCTCATGTAAATAAATAAATAATAAACAAAAGGCATATAATTACAGTGCATTCAAGTTCACCAACAGCATAGTATATTTGCAATATGTTGTTATTATGTGCATGTATGAATTGATCAAATAAAAAGCTCTTATTTCCTACACCTAACCATTACCTAAAGTGACCACGATTTGGGCTGTCACCGTCAAGGAGCTAGTTATCGCCCCAGGCCCAGTGCAGTTTCCTCCCAAATTGTCACCGGATCTTAAGCAGTAATTATTAGATCAAAATCCATGAAGAAACCTAAAGAGGGTTAGCATATAAATACTTCTGAAAAAACCAAACACATTAGAGTAAGACGAATTATATTGTGCATTCACTACAAGTTCCTCGAGTATTTATTACAGCTTTGTAAATTATTAACTGCTTAATGTGTACAACTTGCATGTGGTTTCCCTCACAAAATTAAATGAGCAATTAGAAGTAGTTTTGATTCGAGGGGACAAATAATAAATTGTTCGAATTACCTGCACTAGAAAATATACAAAATTGATTAAAAGGAAATTGATATAAATTAATAGCATTGATTTACAAATCATGGCGTCATCATGCCGTAATTTAAATTTCCTGAGTGCCAGAATAATTAAAGAATAAAATCGGAAAAGAGGCTCTGAGTGACTCTACACTAGACTTCATCATTGAGCAGTGTTATTTAAAATATATTGTAACAGCTTCATGTTTGTGCTATTAGTGAAGGTTTGATTGACAACCACAGCATAGAAATGAGTCATTGTTTAACCAATATGCTTAGAATAAAATTGTTAACATTAGGAATGTTGTGGCTCAGTTTTGGACTTGCTTACAGATTCTATTAAAAACTAAGTAATTTAGAGTCTTGGCTCTTGTCTTCCATGACAACATGTTTCACAAAGATAGCCATTGTGAGAGAGAAGACAGCAAAGTGAGAAACCCATTGTGGTCTTTGATTGTTGTTGATGTATTTTGGACATAATCTCATTTTTATTTGGTTTTACTACTATTCATTAAATATAGCATTTGTATAACTTGATTATGTTAGTTGTTTAAATGACTTAATTTATTATACTTTACAATAGCAGTGATTTGTAAATTAGATAACTCCATTACAGAATTATTCTAGGAGGTTCATTATTGATCTAATTTATTAAATGAGAATAATGATTTTCATTCAGTCTCTTGACTGGGGATGATGTTTTTCTTAAGAATATATTCCTAACTCAACAAAATAGTGTTTACTAATTTAACTTGCAAATCATTTAAACAGTTTAAGCAATTTTATAGACAGTTTTTTTCACTATATTAACCTATAAATTAAGCACCTTTCAGGAAGGTTTTTTCTGATGTTTCACTATTACATACTATGTTGTTGATCTCTTAAAGAACTTGCTAGGATTTTTATAATTTTTATTCCCAGCATTGATTTTTTATTAGAAAAATTGAAAGTGTTTATTTTAAACATGTTTTACCCCAAATCATCTTAATCTATAGGACCATCTGGGATGATTTATTGCTGACTAAGCCTTCTTGATTAAATCATGCTATTTCATTTTGCTGTAAAGCAAGCATGTAATGAACTTGCTAGTTGAATTATCACACAACACTTATTTTGAAGTGAATCAATTTAGTTTTCTGTGCTTAGTGGTTTGCAATTAAAATGATTCAAATTTCTTGAGATGAAAAATATGCTATCAATGTTTTCTGGAAAGTGGGTAGGATGAGCAGTTTCTGGCTCTGAAATTCATTTTAAAACTTTCTTGTTATTTGCATGTAACGTGGCAACATATCTCACCTCTTATGAAATTTTGGGTTTTTGAAAGTGTTCCATATTCAGTGATCATTGGCCATGAAGGTCTTAAATTGTTAGGAGCAAAATTTGACTATTCATTCTTAGACATATAGAGAACATTGCAGAAAGATTGACAGATGCAGAGAAAATGAAAATTCATTTACTTCTCTCCAAATATGAAAGGGCATTTTTTTAAAAAATGAACATGATTTTGGTATAGCAAAAGATGTCAAACATGTTATAAACACTGGAGATAGCATGTCAAATTGGTGTCGAGCATACTGCATACAGTACAATGTTATAGTTATCATGGATAATCAGCCTTTATTGGTATTACTACAAAGGCCTCCAGCAAATGGCAGACATCGCTGTTACATTACAAACTTTAGAAGAATATAATGTTGTATATTGACCAAGCAAACAGAAACAGAATATCTTACCTGTCGCAATGACAAGACTTCCACAGTGTGAATTAAACCCCTAAGCTCCAATTTATGCTCCAGAGAACAGAGAACATGTAGCTGTAACATGTCACGGAAAAAGTTGGGGGATGATAATGTAATTTTTTTGTGGAGCACTGACGTTAGGCAAATTTTTTACACACATTTAGTGTTTTCTGAGGCAACCTAAAATTTATCAATAAAAAATATTGGGAAGTGTGTTCAATGGACTTTCAATAGATCTTCTATATTTTGATATACCTTTTTGAATACCTTGTAATTAACAGAATAACCAAAAAAATAATTAATTTCTTCTTTACAATTGATTGAATTGATAAATCATCTAGGGATGAAAAATGGAAATTTGAATAAATTTGGTTAGCATGACTTTCTCCAATTGAATGTCTAGAGAGAAACCTAAGTATGGTAAGCATTGTAAGATAATGAATAACATATGTTACATATTTTAAACATGTCACAATCAATTTTTAGATAGTTTTTAAAAATTTTATTTAAGCTGCCTTCTTAATATGTTGTGAGGATGACGATGCATAAATTAATAATTGAGATTTGTATTACTTGTAGGCCTAAAATGTTGTTCGTAGTCTTTCAAAATGTAAGTTTATCCTTTAAAGCTTAGAACAGTGTTGACCTTTTAAATGACATTTAAACTGTTTAAAATCCATTAAACTATGAAATTTTAATTAAACGATAGTTTAAACGAATTTGAATAAGCAACCTGCATTCAAACTATGACTTATGAAAAAACTAGGTGCATTCAAATCTATTAATCTATCACCTGCTTAGGCTTGAACACAAATTTATTTCCGATAGAATCCATTGAAATCCTGTTTTTACTAGATGAGATTGAAGCCTTTAGGCAATGACCTATAGCAGTTAGTAGAGAAAGCCAACATTCTGAGCAAGTATCGTTCACCTATTCTGAGCCGCGGAAGTTGAGTACTTTCAGCAAATAGTTCAAAAGCCATTTCTCCTAGAAAATAGCCAGTTGAGATCAGATTTCTATATGGCATTACAAACCATCAAATGTGATTTATCGACAACATCTGAACATCTATCTAAGAGATTGGTTTGAATTACTACAGTAGGAGTATCCGCCTATGTTTTCCTAATATTTTCAATATATGCCTAGACAATAATATCTGATTTATTCAGATTTACATAACTTACGATAAGAGTTTGCTTTTTTCTCAAATTGTTTATCATATAAAAATTGATTAAAATCAATCGGTTAAGTGTCAATATGCTATTTATTGCTTGTTTACTACATTGTAGATGCCCTTAACCTGTCGTTTAAAAAAGCTGTCAAATAAACGAAATTTAAATGAAATCGTTTAATTGACTGCTGCACTTAAACAAACGCCTGATTTAAACTATGTTTAAAATGCTTCATTTAATTGGTCAACACGGACTTAGAAGTATCCCCAATTGAACACATTACAAATGGAGTATGCAAAATCAATATTATATTGACGATCAGCTGTATATAATGCAAACTAAAAAATGTTGACGCTTTTTAAATAGTCTTATAATATCATCGACATTAAAACGTGTAAAATGAAATGTTTTACTTTGCATGCATTGAATATTTTCTCAATGTTTATATAATTTATTATAAAATTATATATTTCACTGCTATGCAAGTACAAAAAGAGTAATAAAGTATGTGTTAAACTTCATNGATAGGGACATAAATATATTTAAGTCTGAGTGAGAGCGGAGATGACGTCACTCAAGATGTGTAATAATTTCTTCATATGATTATGCAAAAACTAGGTGCATTCAAATCTATTAATCTATCACCTGCTTAGGCTTGAACACAAATTTATTTCCGATAGAATCCATTGAAATCCTGTTTTTACTAGATGAGATTGAAGCCTTTAGGCAATGACCTATAGCAGTTAGTAGAGAAAGCCAACATTCTGAGCAAGTATCGTTCACCTATTCTGAGCCGCGGAAGTTGAGTACTTTCAGCAAATAGTTCAAAAGCCATTTCTCCTAGAAAATAGCCAGTTGAGATCAGATTTCTATATGGCATTACAAACCATCAAATGTGATTTATCGACAACATCTGAACATCTATCTAAGAGATTGGTTTGAATTACTACAGTAGGAGTATCCGCCTATGTTTTCCTAATATTTTCAATATATGCCTAGACAATAATATCTGATTTATTCAGATTTACATAACTTACGATAAGAGTTTGCTTTTTTCTCAAATTGTTTATCATATAAAAATTGATTAAAGCAATCGGTTAAGTGTCAATATGCTATTTATTGCTTGTTTACTACATTGTATATGCCCTTAACCTGTCGTTTAAAAAAGCTCTCAAATAAACGAAATTTAAATGAAATCGTTTAATTGACCACGAAATTTAAATGAAATCGTTTAATTGACTGCTGCACTTAAACAAACGCCTGATTTAAACTATGTTTAAAATGCTTCATTTAATTGGTCAACACGGACTTAGAAGTATCCCCAATTGAACACATTAGAAATGGAGTATGCAAAATCAATATTATATTGACGATCAGCTGTATATAATGCAAACTAAAAAATGTTGACGTTTTTTAAATAGTCTTATAATATCATCGACATTAAAATGTGTAAAATGAAATGTTTTACTTTGCATGCATTGAATATTTTCTCAATGTTTATATAATTTATTATAAAATTATATATTTCACTGCTATGCAAGTACAAAAAGAGTAATAAAGTATGTGTTAAACTTCATATGTAGAAAAAACTTTTCTATGTTCATTAATTTTTGAAATGAATTCATTACACAACTTCTTCATATCAAGGCTGTCAACATGATGTTTGTGAATATTGCAAAGAGCCAACGCAATCAGACACGATTTTGCAGCATGGTGTTTCGTAGCCACGTCCTCAGCCTTCTCAGAGTGCTAAATGATCGTTCAGCACTAGCTGTACTTGCTGGGAATGTTTGTAGCAATTTCGTCATTTTGACCACCTGAGTAAAGAAATCCAAACTGGATGGCTTACTACTTTTCAAAAATTGAAGAAAGTCATTGCATGTAGTTATTTGCGTTGGTATACTGCCCTGCTGGACCAAAGTTGGAATCATGAGCAACTCCTTTACAAATATGATATACACCTAAAAGTGTAAAATTAGATTGAAAATCTGAACCTGTAACAATAAACTATTTTTAAAAAATAAGACATTTTTGATAATTATTCGTCTCAGTTCAATTTAAATTGCAATAAGAAATATGTTTTAGGTACATAGTACTGTCCTGCGGGACCGGTCTCGTTACTGGTCCTGATTCGCGGTACCAAGACCGGGAACGGGACCAAAAAAAACAAATAAGGGATGGAACCGGGACCAAAGTTGTGATTTCCAACGGGACCAATTTGGTTATTTACCCATTCCTCTAAATTTTGTTTTTATAATAACTTGTATCCAATCTATGCTGAAAATATATTGAATTTGTTGAACACATATTTTGTTATTTAATCTATGCTTAGTTTGTTGTATGATCAGAGATGGAAGTTGGGCTGGTCGACCCATGGGGCAAGATGGGGCGCGTATGAGGCAATGTTTATTTTGAAGTGGGTACCCATGGGTCGAAATGGGGCAAATGCATTTTTGAGTTGCAAGATACTGTACAAGAAATACATCAATTATCTGTTACAATAATTCTAGTTTGCCGCTTTTGATAGAATCACTATACTATATCTGAATTTAGTAATTATTACGAAGGCTAGATCACCTCTTCCAATAAAATTGCTTTAGAAATCCTTCAAATCTACTATACTTTTATGCAAATAAATTTACGTTATATATATGTTCTTGATTGCTGATTGCTTACACATGTCTAAAGAAAAACAAGAGAGCTTGTCAAATAAATTAAAGAGAAAATCAAATGATGTTCTTCTATTTGAATGCAAGAAATCTAAAACTAACAGTGTTTGGTCAAAATATAGACGTAGAAGTTAAGGGATACACAGCTTGTATAGACTGTCTTGGTGTGTTTTTATATAAAAATCCAGAAACTGGCATAAATTATGGCACAACCACCTTGCACAATCATATATCTAGGTGCTTAGGCTCAGATAGGTCCGGCTTAAGTTCTCGCCAGACTACTATTAAACAAACTTTACAACGTCGAATATCTATGAGCGAATTGGAAAGAAGCGAACTTTTGGAAAAGCAAGCAATGTATGTTTGTGTTGGCAATCATCCAATTTCTTTGGTGGAAAACCAGGAATTAATTGACATGTTTCAATACATAGTTAACGTTGCTGCAGGAAAAGGAAAATTTGACGTTAAATCAGCAATGTTTGGAAGGAGATCTGTTTAAGAAAATATTAAGAAAATTGCACTAATAATGCGAACAGCTATTATGGAAAAGTTGTGTGAACCAAAAAATCATAATGCAGTCAGCTTATCTGTTGACACAGAGCTGCAACCGTGCCGTGCTGTGCCGTGCCTTGACTTAAATCTATGGAATATGCAAGTGTCTAAAACTCACAATTATTCTTTATACAATTTTCCATTAATAATATATTAAATGCTAGCTTATTTTTATTAATATAATAAATGATTCTTAGAAATAGATTTGCATAGAAATTGCATTGCGAGAATTTCTCAATGCAACAACAATATTCGTGTTTTCATTCACGTCGTTATGCCATATAATTCCTGTTTGACTCTTTTCAGATTTTCAAATAATTCCTTAAATGAGATATTATGTTTTGTGATTTTGTCGAATTGTCGTGTGACATATTTAGTACATAACGAACAATTTACAACGTGTAATTTAATGTTTCTAAGTTTATAGTTCATGTTCAAATTATTACATTATTTTTCTAATATATTAGTTACCTATATTTAAATGTCCATACTGTACTGTTAGAATAGGATACATTTAATTAGAATAAGTAAACTTTATATCAAAACTTTTTCAAAAGTAAAGTTTTTCACTGTTTACTTCTAGTAAATATGTATGTTTTGGTGT
>CABFPE010000119.1:1075469-1085982 GCA_900660155.1 Hofstenia miamia | reverse complement strand
ATATATATATATGTCCTCACTTCCGTGGTCACTGGACAATGATGAATAAGAAATGTATCACTTGTCAAGTGAAAAATATGGGGAAATTAACAATCACGTTTGACAAAACATACAGGCGAGCACCAGAAGGATATTAATGATTCAGTAACAATATTAGTAAATATATTTCATGATAAAAATGTGCCTGTATTTTGGTTTTATTTAATAAAATGACTGGAATAACAACGTGTTTCTCATGTAAATGCGAATTAGTGGATTCTTCTGATATTAAATTTTGCGATTGTTTATTTAATTTCTGCACCAATTGCTATAATGAGCATAGTAGTGATATAAAATTACTTTATCCGCATTTATCAGAAGAAATACCTAAATGTCCTCAACATGATGAAGAATATAACTACTTCTGCCACGAAGCAAATTGTAAGCAAGTCGTATGTCATGGCTGTGGAACAGATTTTCACAAGGGTCATATGATTTATGACTTAAGCGCAAGACGTCGAGATATTGTAAAGGAAATATCAGTTTCCAAAGAAAAATGCAACGAAAAACTTGCAGAGGTGGGCAATTCGATCTCTGAAATAAATAACCGAAAAGCTAGTTTTCAAAGAGAAGTAAACGGCCTACAAACAATGATTCAAGAAAAATGCGATGACCTCGTTAAATTTGTAAGAAGAACATTTGAAGATCAAATAGAAAATTTGAACCAAAACCGTGATGAAGAACTAGAAAAAATGTCTAAAATGCTGAAAAGTTTGAGGAAATTTGAATACGATATAAGGAAGATTTTTCTGATGAATCACCACTTCCCAATTCGTGCTTCTGACTTCAAGGTTAACACTTATTATCAAAAGTACGACGAATTCGTGGCTAAAGTCGGCTTGGAAAAAGTACAAACTTCATTTGATGCTAAGAAACTAACGGTAATGTCCAATATTTGCGACTATTTGGAAGTACAAGGCCATATCAGGGATTTTGCTGGAGAAGTTACATTAATTTATGAAACAATATGTTCTAGAGGGTCACAAGAAGTTGCTCTACCTGATAGTGTGTACGATACTAGAAAGGATGAAATAGTAGACATCTGCTATGATGATTCCATCGAATGTTTATTGCTTTTATTAAATAGATATAGACGTTACTACATAAAAATAATAACACAAACATTGGATGATTCTGAATTGAAAGTTGATGTTAAACTTTCTGATAAGTGTTTAAGCATAATACTATTGGGAAGTAGCTCAATCCTACTATTCTACGAAAGTAATGTGAAACTAATAACTTTAGACTTTCGGCGATTTTATGTTGGACTGCCGAAGGAAATACAAGACCTAGAAAATGTGATGGCCATTTGTTCAAGTCCTTGTAAAAGGTTTGCTTATATCTTATGTATAGGTGGGCGTATTTTTAAATACAATTCAAGTATTAACAAATACGAAAGAAAGTCACTTGCGTTAGCTGGTAAGGTAGTATTCATGAATATTGATGGAAATTTGGAATACATTGCTGTGGCCGGATTTGTAGGAGGACCAATTATTGTATATTCATATGAAACAGGAAGAAAAGCCTACAAATTGGGAAGTCCTCAATATTTTTACCATCTTACTCTTTTTCTACCAGGTAATATTTTCGTTGCATTCAGAAAATATGAGTGTTGTTTGGATGTATTTAATTTTCCACAAGAAAATGAATCCAGAAATATTACTTTTTCCAAGTGTTTAGAAAAATTTGGCCCTGTTAATGCAATGACTATGCGTTGTCCAAATATGATTTATATCTGTGAAAAGAATCGAATTTACCTAATTTCCATTTAATGCAAGTTATTCGGAGTTGTACTCTGTATTGATATGTGAAAATGTAATTTTATTTTTGTTTTACGTTTATTTGTATTCAGTTACACTAAGTTTATACATTTGCTTAAATTAATATAGCAATGCTAGTTAAGTTAAAACTGATTCTGGGAATACGTGATATTTGATGGGTTCAGTTTTTGAACCACATCTATACATTAATTTACTGATTACCTAAGTTTTGCCATCAACATCTTAAATAGGCTTTCGCTGGATTTCATTGAATTAGTGCCATTTGGTTTCACCAATTACATATATAAGTTCGCCTTTATTCAATATTGCATTACTTTACCCGCTTTCGATGTTATTGGAAAACGAAGTCAAAGATCTGGGGATATTTACAAGTACTCTTGCTGTTCAGTGAATAGTAGGAATAAGTTGAAAATCTGCTAATATAAACTTTTTTTAATCCTTTGGCTGCGTGGTGTGGAAGGATTTTTGTCCCCGAAAAGCGTAATTTGCCGGCAAATTTTGAAGTTTTTAGAAATTAATTTCTAGCTACCCCTGATTATGTAAGCAATGTTTTCAATTTTTTGCATAATTCTTAAACTTTATATTTTTGTTTTTAACACATTTTTACCATTTCTAAAAGGTACTTTTTCAAAATTCCGAAAATTGCATATAATAATAATAGTATAATAGTAATAATAGTATTTTATTCTACTAATTGTTATAAACAAACAAAAAAACAAAATAAAATAGTTAGAATACGGACTCTTCTAATAACTAAGCTAAAAACAAGTGAAGAGCCCAACTACATTCACAGGGAAAATCATTAAAGAAACACTAAATGAGTCAGTTCGTCATTACACCAAATAAAGTTGTTTTGTAATTCATGTGCAATATCATTGATTTGATCGTTTGTGTATTTTCCTTCAGAAATATCAGCGGGAATCTTGTTTAGTACTAAAAAATTATAGATTTTGTTTGCCCGATATTGAATAGGAAATTTAAATTTTGTAGTATTATATTTTAGGGTTCTGATTAGATTCCTCTTTGAATTTCTAGTTTCATAGGGATGTTTGCATTTAAGTTTATGAAAGAATTGAAGAACTGATTGATTTCAGTAAAAACTTAACCAATTCATAAACATGTAATTAATATACAGTCATTTATGATTGTTGGAACTTTTCCTTTAAATCATCCGAAAATCTCATGCAATACACAGCCCTGCTTATTCTCGTCTGTATTTTGTGAATTGGTTTTAATGCTATTTTAGAAACTGAACCATAGACCAGAATACCATATTGAAATATTGGCTTGATAAAAGATTTATAAAACAAAATTAGGTAGTTCCTGTTAAAATAATGTCGTGTTTTAAAGATTAGTCCGCACAGCTCTGATATTTTTTAACACCTATATAAATGGATTATCCAATTTTAACCAATTGTCAAGCACAATACCAAGGTATTTGCCTTCGTTTTTAAAAAGAATATCGTCTCCATTGATATAACAATTAGTGTATGAATGTCCAAAATTAATTCCAATGGATTTGGAAATATTTAGACTCAGTGAATTATTGGTTAACCACGAGCAAATGGATGTAAAGTCGTCATTAATATTCGATAACGGGTTTTCATTATCATAGTTCAACAGACTCGTATCATCGGCAAATATAGCGATGTCGACAAAGTGGCAGCAGTTCGGCAAATCATTGATGTAAATGAGAAATAACAACGGACCTAAAATTGAGCCTTGTGGAACACCGCAATTAATCTTGTTAATTGAAGATCTTAATTTCAGTGTACTACATGCTGTCCTACACGTTAAAGAGCTTTTTAGAATATGTAACATCTTCCCTCGAATTTCACTTGCTTAATAATGTATTACGAGAAACAGTGTCAAATGCCTTTCTTAAGTTCAATAGTATTAGAGAGGCTTTCATAGTGTCGTAGCTGATACACGGAGTTTTTCAACTAAAAGCGCAATAGCATCAATTGTACTTCTATGACTACGGAATCCAAACTGAGATGTATAAAATACTGGAAAGTCAAAAGTATTGCCCGCACTATTCAACATGTTTTTTTCGCCATTGTGGGGTATACTCGCTATGCGCAACCAAGTGGTTTAAACTCCAATGCTGTGGGCGTTTAAAACCATCACTGCCATAAAATCAATTTGCACAAATTAGACTACAGTTATTGTGCTAATGCACAATGCAAAATATCTTCTTGCTGCAACATATTTGTCACATGATGTCAGATGAAAATTGGTTTTGAATGCAATCTTAATGCAAGGCATAAAGTATTTTTAAAAATTGTGCTAAATGGGTCTATTTTTTAATTTGTTGAGAGTATAAGGGAAATAAAACTGGATCAATTTTACTTTAGGGGACTTTTTCAAAAAAAAATTGATGACTCATCCAATAAACTTTTCTAGACCAGTTTTTTACGAGGAACAATCTGACATCCTCAAAATTTTGAAAAAATTAATATTTAAATCATTATAGTCCTTTTTCTAATTGCCTTAAAATTATCAAATATCCTCTTTGATGGAAAGCTTCACTATACATATGCTCATTGCCTTGCCATATAGAAACTGAAGTGACATAAAAATGGGAGCCTATTTAGTGCACTTGTTAAATATATTTTTAACTCATTCATTAAGATATAGAACTCAAATTCAATTTTCCTTCAAAGTTGCAAGACAGAAATATTTTGCAATAAGAAAATATTTCGTGCAATGGAATGTTTTGGTCCCATTACCAATGGGAATTTATAAATTCCCATGTGAGTAATACCATTGTTACAACAGAAATATACAAGTATTCCCGCTTTTCTCATAAGCACCTAAATAAATTTTTGCGGCTAAAATCATGTTACTTCTATGCCTATAATCTTACACAAGTACAAAATTTTTAAAAGCAATTGAGTTTTCCTTACATTTTTAAAGCATGGTTGCTAGGGTTGGGACAAGTTTACATTAATAAGTTTGGGTCAAAGACATCAGTTCTGATTATTACTAAAACAGTATTTCTCATAGCTATAATTTGAAATTAGAGATATGACAGGATGATTAATCCTGTTCTGCTCTCAGAGATAAGAAAATTGCTTAGTCTAACAAAAGGCAGTGCAAAACAAACTAATTGGGGAAATTCTTCAACAAAATATTTTTATTAATGACATAATATATTGTTCTATGCCACTTATTGTCAATGCAAGAATATATTGCTCCATGTTACTTAGTTAAAAATAAATAAATATTCAACAATTGCAAACAATTTCTCTCATAAATGAGTTGTGGCTTGTGCAAATAGCTTTTGAAATATCTGCTACTATTTTCTAATGGCAACCCTAATATCATTTCCATGCTACATCAGGTTGTTGATTTTGTATACTTCCATACATTGTCCAACAACCAATATGATATTGAATTTCTGCAAATGTAGGAAGTTGCTTGCCTAGCAAATCTAGCATGCTATCTGAGTAGTATATATAAAGGATAGGAGAAGTCACAAACTGACCTTGAGAATTGCTGACTCACAGATATTGATGATTGTTTAAGTGCTGACTCACCACTTGAAATTATTATCACAAAGTGCTTTTTGACAGGTTGGGGTAAAAGCATTAATGCATATTTGACAGTTATCACTAATTGGTTTTAAAAAGAGGTTTGCTTTCAAATGATTCATATTGTGGCCAATTTACATTTACATACATTTTTTGGTTTTATATGACTAATTTCATGTTAATATACACAGCTATATCACGTGTTACAATTGTTTGCATACATTACATTTCATTTTTGTTAATATACCTCATTATCACACACATTATGCTTTGTTTTTTCCATGATTTTCGAATGATTGCACATACAATATAATCTGGGAAAACTTACAAAAAACCACATTTCATTTCTGTTAATATTCATCATTAACACATTTATTGTATCACGTTTTTTCAACCAATAATTAATTTTCATAAGTTCAATGTATTTCCATTGGCTGGTCAATCTATATATTCACCTCATTTCATCAGATAAAATCATTATTTTTCTTCTATGCAATTTCGTCTCTCACTTTTGGCAATGTCTGTTGAAATGGTAGCATCTGGCTCATTGAGTAGTCTATTTGATGATCTATGCAGAACCCCACCACCATCACATGGCTATAACCCACTAACACAGGAGATGATGTCTCCACCACCTGCACCTGTAAAAGAAAAATGCAAGACTCAACACTAACAAGGACACCCAATAGTCAATAATAATGTGATCGTCTTTCCTAACATGAGCAAGGATGACCATGTTTTACAATGCTTAAATGATGTTAATTCCCAACCACCAACCTGTATTTTGTCAAATGGGAGTCTGGCTAGCAAACTACCAAAAAAACTATGGCTAACAATCAAGGACGTTGTTCAGCTGAACACAAGATATGGTATCATGGTAAAGATAAGACTTGACAATGGTTTTTACTACTTCCTTCCCAAATGGTATGTCAATGCACTAGGCAAGAATTACAAGACTCTGGTAAATAATAAACTTTTTCACAATGATGACATGAAAATCACAAATGGTGGCAATAATGTAAATGGTATTGTATTAGAATTTAGTAAAATAAAAATATAGTATTGTTTTCTTATACATGTATAGTTTATAAAAAGAATACTAGTAAAAATCATTAATTATTAGTTATAATGGTTTTACAATAAATTTCTTAAATTTACAATGATTATTAGCAAATGATGATAATAAATTACCTTTTGAAATGCTCATTCAACATACAAATTTAAAATAGTCTTTATATAGTCTATAGAATTTTCCATGTTCTGTGGGTACTGATAGCCATGATCAAGTAAATTTTAAATAGGTTGAGCGATTAACTGACTTAAAAACTCACAGTTCATAGCATCACATCCACAAAACACAGTTTCTTTTCTATTGGACAAATTTAGTGAATTGATGAAAGTAATCATTTGCTCATTTGTTAGGCTTCCTTCTGTAAATGTGATATGATGGAAGTTAAGTTGATACCAATTGAAAGCTTTCTGTATATGTCCTCATAAACAGTCAAAATTCTCTTTTGATTGATGCACTGTAATAATGTATATTTTATTATCCACCAAAATCAACAGTTCTTTAATGTAATAGATGCTATTGAATGTGCTCCCACGGATTTCAAAAAAACATTAGATTTCACACATGACGCCATGACTAACAACCAACTATCCAAATAGAAAACTACAGAGAGAATGATAAATATTTTTGTAATCAGCATAAAACATGAGTAAATTGAGTAATCACATATTTTTTGGTAAAGTTTTTACCATTTGAATAAAAACCATACAAGCAAATTCATTCTACTCATCATTGTCAAAAAATAATAATTTTGATGTCAATGTTTTTAATATTTGCTACTATATTTTAATTATTTTTAATAATAATGATAGATAATTTTTAAAAAATAAATTTTTATATTTTCAACTATTATCATGTATTGTTTGGAAAAATATTTCTCAAACTAGTATTTCTATTCATATGGATACTAACTTGCATTATATTTCATGGTAAGCTTCTATTTTTGATTAAGATTATAATAATAATATTTCTTCTAAAAATTTATATTTACTCCATTTTTGTTTTATATTTTAAGCAAAATGATAAATAATCCAATTTGTAATAAACACAAGAGATATAATCAATCTTGTAATTTAAGCAAATGGTAATTTTTTACCAGGTTTTAACACACTCTTGCAAAATAGCAAATTTACTAACACAATTTTTAGAATTTGAAAATTGTAATAAGTTTTTCATGAATTTACTATTTGATATTATTGTTGTTGTTTATGTAACCTGTAATAAACACAAAAGTGCATTTTTGCTTGTAATTTTAAGCAAACAATCATTTTTTACTAATTGAAACATTTTTCATGATTTACTAACAATATTTGATATTGTAAAATGTAATATCTGTAATTTAACACATTCTCATGAAAAACATAAATTTACTACTTTTTTGATATTTTAACTTGTGATAAGACAAAAACATATATTTTTGTTTTTGCAATTTTAAAAAGTAATTGTTAATAAATATTTAATTTAATTAATTTAATTTTAGCTGGAATTATATGTAACATTTATATTATTACCATTTACAATAAATGTTAATGTGAATTTTCATTAAAGACTGATAACTTATATTATAATAACTTATTAAATTTTTTATTAAAAGAGATTTCTCATTAAACATAGACAATTTACATAATTTAGTGAAAATAATGTATATGAATAATATTCTAGCTTAAATTACATGTACCACTTGGTTAAAATAATAGGTGGGGTTAATAGAATCATTTAGTATTCTACATGTCTAAAAAATAAAACACAGGGAGAGGGTTTACATACATCTATGTATAAAAATTACACAACTACTAAGCAAAACTAAGTTTTATACATTGTCCACTGTTTTTAACTCTTGTCACTCAGGTGCTGATTAGAAGAGTGTGATCATCATTTTCCTCTGAAAAGAAGTACCTCCATGGAAGAATAAAATACTCATTGTGATCAAGTCTTATCTTTATCCCCCGTCTGTACTTGGTATCCATGCTTAACACATCTTTTATTGTTCACCATTCACCAATTTGTAAGTTGTATTGTGATATTCTATTGCCAGATGGATTTTCTGAGATTTCCTCAAATGCTTTGAAGAGTTTTGTGCATCTATAACTCTTGTTTTCACTCATTTTTACTTGTTTTAAAAAAGATCTAATGATAAATTTTTCAACTTTCATCATTTTATACCATGAAAATTTGATATCCAATAAAAATCAAGAGTGAAAAAAAAACATTAGAAGATCTGGAGGCTGGAAGCCAATAATTTTTCGAGTAGGAATGAATTTAATTTCCGCTAAATGATGCTAACAAAATACAATACTTGAACAGCTAAATTTTTTAAAACAAAATATATATATCAATGTATATGACTATATGAATTTACTAATTTTAGCTAGCCTGTGTTAAGTTTTAGAACAAAAAGTATTTAAGACTGGTTAGTTATATGTAGTTGTTAATGTTTTAGCTTGAATTACTCAACTAATTTAACTGTTAACCATATTAATTTTAGACAAAAAGTAATTAAGATATGTGTTTATATATGTTCAACAATGTTCAAGTTTAATTAATTATATAACGTAAATGCTAGTACATGTTGTGTATAAAAATATAAAATAACTATATAAATTTATTTACAAGTTAATATAGAGTACTCTAACAAATGTCCATGGCTTAAATAGATTTTTACACATTACACACCTGTGTTCTTCATTCTCTATCAATGTAAAATTTTTCTGGATTGCAATGTCTATTGGGAATCCATCTTTGTATATATTATCAGCGTTTGCTTTTAATACTTGTGCCACAGCAAATGTATATGGGAGATTTTCACCATATACCCATTCCAACTTTGACATATCAACTGTACAAACATCAAGGCCAAAGCAACTATCACACATACTCTGTCCCTCTGAAGGTTGAAACAGAACATGCAACACTGTTTTGTTTGGGAGTGGTATATCTTCATAATTTACCAGTTTACCCAAATTTTTAAATATGCACATCTGGTCTTCTAATAGACAAAATTTTTGCAGTGTGTTGTCAAATTTAATTTAAAAGCCAAACAAGGTTCCATCTCTCTCCCAAAAAAAATTGTGAATATTTGTTTAAACCATCTATAAATTTATACACCCACAGGGTTTGTGATAGGTTCTTTTTAAAATGTCTATATATGGTAATATTTAATAATAATAATACTCGGATTATTATACATCTGAAAAATTTGAAAAATTGTTTATTTACAAAAACTTGAACAATGACATGTGAATTTCAGTCATGTTAAATTTAGATTTTTAAAAAAATCTAGCACAAAGTTTTTTTGCAAATATACCCTAGTATTGTCAATCACCTGCAAATTTGACATTTTAGAAGCTTTTCCCAGAGAACTTGATGATTTGTTAAAAGGTTTCTACATAAAACTGTCAGAAATGCATTAGTTTATTGGCCCTCAGTAATTGGATATCGCCATTTGCTTTCCAACCAATCAAGATAAACCCTGGAGCAACCCCGAATTCACTTTTATTTTTAATCTCTTTGATTATAGTTTGTTTTCAACATTCTGCTTTTTAAAAAAATGTCTGCCAGTGTTTCTTATATTCTCTCTGGCTGGAATGCCAAATATGACCAAATCATAGAAGAAAACCTTTATAAAAGTCTGTCAGAAATTAGCTTTGATGAAACCATGTAAGACATTCTTTGTAAAATATATTATCTAAGAATTTTATTATATTCATAAAATTATATTTTAAATTTTAATCTAGAAAAATGTGTAATATATGTTTTTGTATTAAACAATTTTTTTTAGCTTTAATAATATCCCAGAAGAAGAAGAAGTATTGGAAAATTTCAAAGATTGGTCTCAAAATTTTGAAGGCCAAGTTAACCAAATGATGACTAGTTACAATAACCAAAAGGGGTTTGGTAATGTTAACCAAACACCACCACCTCAAAAAACTGTGATGGCTGAAAACAATGCTTCAAACACATGAGTACACAATATTGCATGTTTGCCATCTTTCACATTTTAAAAAGCAATAGAGTTTTTACAATTGAAATAATCCAATACTCTTGTCAATGTTTTTTTAATTTGAAAGCAATTATTTTAATTGTCACAT
>CABFPE010000119.1:1038395-1054354 GCA_900660155.1 Hofstenia miamia | reverse complement strand
TACTGTCATCTGATAATTTATCAGCTGATAAAAGTCGATAGTCTGAACGGTACTAAAACTAGTCGAATAGCTACTTGAAACTAATTGCTTACTTCTCAAGTAGGGAACAGACTTTCAAAATGTAAATTATTGGCGTTGAAATATTTCAACTTCAAAATATGTAAACATTGTTTACATTCCAAGACAAACCAATCCATCAACAGATGTTGTTGTTTTTCTTACTGTCAATCAAAAGATGATAATTTATCATCTGATAAAAAATCGATAGTCTGAATGCTCTTCCAACTCCGCTTTTTCTGATAAAAAATCAGATGATAAAAAATCGCCAATGTGAATGAAAATAATTGCATTTTCGATTAAAATCTGCTGATAAAAGTAGATAGTGGGATTCACCAGACTTTTTCAAAAAATTATAAAACACATGACATATATTTTAAAAAAAACAATTAGAGGTTTTCTGTTTTACAAATTTCAAAAAATGAGTTGGTTTTATTTTATTGCTGAAAATATTTCTTGTACAAGTGTCTACTTATTTTTTAAACATTAGAATGGTTATTTGTTAAATGTATTCTCACTATTTATTTTTAAAGATGCATGTTAATATCTAATACCCTGCTTTTCTCAACTTGAGGTGTTGATGGGAATAATGCTTTACTTCTCACTCTCTTCATTTGTGATTTATTATTATTAAATTAAGCATTAGAATGGTTATTTGTTAAAGACATTCTTGCTATTTTTAAAGATGCATATTAATATCTAATAACCTGTTTTTCTCAACATGAGGTGTTGATGGGAATAATGTTTTATTTCTCACTCTCATCATTTGCAATTTATTATTATTATTAAATTTAAACATTGGAATGGTTATTTGTTAAACATATTCTTGCTATTTATTTTTATAGATGCATGTTAACATCTAATAACCTGTTTTTCTCAACACAAGGTGTTGATGGGAATAATGTT
The DNA here is from genome assembly GCA_900660155.1 of Hofstenia miamia. Taxonomy (NCBI): domain Eukaryota; kingdom Metazoa; phylum Xenacoelomorpha; order Acoela; family Hofsteniidae; genus Hofstenia; species Hofstenia miamia. The sequence continues at coordinate 1,053,391 of CABFPE010000119.1, read as the reverse complement.
TTATTCCTCACTCTCTTCATTTGCAATTTATTGGTGTTTTATGGGAAGAGAGAGTTATCATTATTGATTGTTTAATTTTACATGTGCATGCATCACAAGATGTTAATGCTTATTCACTTAAATGCAATTTTGTTTTTTTTATCTATCACTTATTACGTGTTTTACACACATTACTATTTCCTCCTATACTGTGTTTATGCATATTTTTCTCTTTTTGGTTTATATATCTTAAAATTCAAATGTGTGTCAAAACAAAATTATTCCATCTTTGAGAAAACGATTTGCATTTTATGTTAAAATCTAAATTATTCTTTCTGTGTTTTAAATTTTTTTCAATCAATATTTTCCCACTTTACTAATACATGATCTATTTAGACCAAAGACAACAGCCCCATAATTTTTGCGGTTTGTGCACATACACAAGCCCCCACCCAAAACAAGTGAGGTCACACCTTCATATGAGACATAAGCAAACATCAGTTAATTTTTGTTGGTTTTGCAAGACTTATTTTGGGAGTAAACCTTCACTTTATAGTCATATTGATAGCAAGCATCCAAATCAGATTCTGTCAACTTCAACTTTGAACACCAGCAATAACCATGAATTTACCATATGAAGATCAGAGAATGCATGTTGAGGTGGTTTTCCAAATTATTTATCTGACTATCTTAATTTGATTGATGTTTATGAGGCATTCTCAAACCATTACAAGGCAATATGTGAGGTAATTTCAAATGAGGTTTCCACTCATTATTCCACAAAAATATATTTAACTTGTGAAATAGAGATGGTCAAACCACTGGAAAATGATGAGGAAAAGGTCGCCATTCTCCATCCAACATCACACCCCATTCCAGTTTTCTGATCAGGTCTAAGTGAAACAAATTTCTTCAACCTAGTCAATGAAATTGCCAGTTTTATTTGTGTTTATGCAACAAATGGGAGCGGATTTATTTTAAAAAGAATAAATAGAGTTGGTCTACAAGTGTCCAAATATCGCCCAAGTCATGGAGGATTGTACATTCCATTGCCTGACTATCTTAGAAAAAGCCATTTTCTAGTCAATTTGAAAACCAGTCAATATAACCTATGTTTTGTCTACTTTGTATTAGCCTGCCTTCACCTGGAAATTAAAGATCAATGCCAGATAACATGGTTGAACAAATTTCTTTTAGAATTGAAGTATTTAGGGTTAACATTCCCACTGTCAATTAATGATGTATGCATTTTTGAAACATGGAATTCAATAAATGTCAATGTGTATGCACTAAATGATCATTGTCTTGTGCCAGCATATATGTCTCCATGCCACCATCAGAAGTCAGTCCATTTATTGCTGATTGAAGAAGAAGAAAAAAGTCATTATTTAGCAATTACAAATTTGAATACATGTCTCTGATTTTTTAAAAATAGAGAGCATGATTTCTTAAGCCCAAAATGTTTATCTGGGTTTACAATAAGAGAAAATTTATCAAAACACAAGATTAAGTGCAATGGAGTATCAGAACCAAACATTACTTTCCTGAACCAATCAGACAAAATTAAATTTAAACTTTTGCAGAACAGAATTATGTTCCCATTGTTGTTACTTTTAATATAGAAGCAATTTCAAGAAAGGTCCATAGTGTGCAGCCTAATCTGTCTACAAGCTATACTATGTGCAAAGTCAACCAAATTCCATCTGGTGTGTGTGGGCAACAAGTAATGTGGACTGACAAACAATGTATGGAACATGGGTGGAATCATTTATGGAAATTGGCAAAACAATCCTATGAGATGAAGCAGGGCCATTGTGAACTAATATTATCAGAGAAGCAGCAGAGAGTCATGTTGTCATCAGCAACAAGATGTGTATTTTGTAAAAACCTGTTTACACAGGACAATGTTAAAGTCATTGATCATTGCCATTTTTCCAGAGAAATAAGAAGAGTTGCACAAAATAATTGTAATATTCTAAATTGGAGCCCACAATTTACACCAGTTTTTATGCATAATGGGAGCAAATACGTTCTGTTAAAAAGTTTACAAATGAAAGATGGGGAGAAAGTATCATGTGTGCCATGCACATCTGAAGTTTTTCTAGCACTGAGTTTGATGGTACCTGTTGATGGTTATAATGATAAACACGGAAATTACAAACTGATACATGAGGAACTCTGGTTTTTTGATAGCTATTGATTTATAGCCACAAGTCTGTCAAACCTCACAAAAAACATTAGAGCAGACAAGTATAAATATTTAAATGCCAGATTAGGGGAACAGAAGGCAGAAGTGTTTTCCCATCAAAAGGGAACCTTTCCATACACATGGTTTGACAGTTTTGAAAAATTTACTGAGTTGAGCCTTCCAGATTTAGAGCATTGGAGAGATGGATTAAGGAGAAAAATCCCATTAACCCAGGAGGAGTTGGGCAGGTGTGAAAATTTTAAACAATTTCACAATAATTACCTGATTTCAGACACATTATTACTTTTAGATGTCATATGTGAATTTAGAATGCAGAGCATGGAGACATATAAACTAGACACCCCCACTTTTTTGCGCTATCAAACTTTAGCTGGCATGCAATGTTGAAGTATATGGGTATCTCTCTTGATCCTATATACAATGAAGAAGAATTAAATTTTATAATTGATGGGATTTGCAGAGGTATGTGCAGTACATTTTCACAAAGATTTTTTAAGGCTAACAACCTAATGGTAGAAGGCTATGATCCCAAAAAGGAGACCACCTATGGGTTCTATGGAGATGCCAACAGCCTATACAGCAAAACCATGTCCATGAGCCTCCCTATAGGTGGGTTGACCTGGTCTAGAGTGAGCATTGATGAAATATTGTCCACACCACAAGATTTGAAGACAGGATATTTGGTGAAAGTTGATCTGGAATACCCACAACATTTACACAACAAGCACTTTGACTTTCCCCTGGCTCCTCACAAGATGACAATAGAAGATAAGCATTTATCACCATACCAACTTAAAATAAAAAACCAGTTAAAAATAAAGTTGGCACCAATACCCAAACTAGTGCAAACATTTTATAAGAAAGAGAATTACATCATGCACTATGAAGCATTAAAGTTTTATATTGAACACAGATTGATAATCATGAAATTTCACAAAGCCCTCAAGTTTAAACAAGCACCATTTTTGAAACCATATATTGACCTCAACACTAAGAAGAGAAAGGCTGCTTGAAATGATTTTGAAAAAGCTTTTTACAAGTTAATGTTGAATGCAGTATTTGGTAAATTTATGGAGAAATTGAAAAAGAGAATAAATATAAAGTTTGCATATGTTTTGGAGTCAGTGGAGAAATTATTAAGAAACCAGATTTTAATTCATACAATATCATCAATGAGGAGGTATATGGAAAATTTTATTGTGTGTGTTATTAATTAGTGTTTAAGATTCTAATACCTAGTAATTCCCATTCATTCTCTCTCCCACATTGTACCTGCTTCAAGTCTTTGTATATGTCAATTTATTTTTAAAAATTAAATATTAAGTTTTACATTTAGATATTTCCAATGTTTTACCTCTGTTGTTTTTACATAATTGCTCCTTCCACCATGTTCAATGCAAATTTGTTAAAAGCTCCCTCTGCATATGTTCATATGTTTTTGTCAACAATGTTACAAAATTAATTCCAAGTTTAGACAATTCTCCACTTAATTGATTGCCTGACATACAATGTTTCCTCCATTCTCTGTGTCCATATGAGTTTGTTAAATTTCTCCATGTATGTTTTTGTCAATGGTGTTACAAATTAATATTTTTTTTGCCAATTCCTCATATAATTGATTATCCCACATACAATGTTACCTCCATTCTCCATGTCCATACGAATTTGTTAAATTTCTCTGCATATGTTTTTGTCAACAATGTTATAAATTAATGTATTGTTTAGACAATTCTCCACTTAATTGATTGCTCAATGTACAATGTTTCCTCCATTCTCCATGTCCATACGAATTTGTTAAATTTCTCTGCATATGTTTTTGTCAATGGTGTTACAAATTAATGTTTTTGTTTAGCCAATTCCTCATATAATTGATTATCCCACATACAATGTTTCCTCCACTCTCCATGTCCATAAAAAATTGTTAAATTTCTCCATGTATGTTATTGTCAACAATGTTATAAATTAATGTATTGTTTTAGACAATTCTCCATTTGAATAATTTGGTGCTGCTTGTCAATCTATTCACTACAGTGCCCACTTTTAATTTATCTTGAAAAATGGTATAATATATTTAAATTGAATGATTATTTGTATATAGTTGTTTCCATGCTCTGCTGAAAAAAACCTGTCTCTCAATGCTCAAATTTCTCTGATTAAAAACATTATTCACACATTGATTCATGTATTTTTTATCTCAAAAAACAGTATAATCTATTAAATTGATTAATGTTTACATGTGTGCTTAGCTTCTACAATAATGCTAAACGATATATATTCTCCACAAAAATAGAAAAACGTCTCCCAAGAGTGTTGAAGACTTATACAATAAAATGGTATAATTGAAATTAATTATATTTTTTTAAGGTTTATTTAGTTTTGCCAGCTATACAGAGTTCTCCATCACTGATGATTTGGTTTAAAAAATATTTATCCTGTTGTTTTTCTATTGGTATAAGAAGACATGTTCCCACCATATAAAACACCCCCCATTAATTACTTGCTCAAAATGAGGTGATACAAACTAAAATGGTTCTGATATTAAATGATATTTAGTCTCTGCATGAAGTCTTTATGTATTGGCAAGGCTGTTAGTAGAAAACCAATGCGTGCATTGTCCCTCCAAATTCTTACAATGTAAAGTCAGTTAACTCCATTCTCAATGTATTCTGTTCAGCATGGAAAGTGGACATTGAATTACACCAGTGTTAATCATAGGAGGCAATTAACTCAATCACAGGATGTATTATCCTTTATACTTGATAATATGAATTTCTCTGGCTTACAATAATATTGTGTTAATTTGATATTAAATATGTCAAAAGAGAGTGTCTATAAAAAATCTTGATTGTTATTTGCATATGCACATAGTGTAATTATTCCCTATTTAATTTTGTGGATGCATAGCACTTATACCAATGCTTAGATATATTTTATTGGGGTATTGTGTGATTATTGACTCTCTCATTAGATGAACAACTCTCATTGAAAATTATCTGTGCATGGGAAATGAGGATGGTGGTTGATGATAATATATGAACTCACATCAACATTGGCAGTGATAACTAATACAATAGGCAAAATTTAATAGTGTAATTTACCATCATTATAAGTGGAATGTGTATAATATACATGTGTTTTGTCTTGTTTTTAAAATGTGGGCTTTACCATGCTCACTTAAATATCTGGTTTTATATTTTGGAAATTGATGAATTTTGTTTTAACATGTAAACTAGACAAATGCGTTTTTTATTAATTTCTAAAAATTTTTAAAATTTTTTATTATGGTGGATTGCAATCTCTTTTAGTTTAATTTCTACATTTTATATTTTCCATATGAATTATCAAAAATGGGTTAAAATAGTTTGTTTGTTTAGAAATGAAAATGTTGTTTTTGTAAATGAAATATATTAAGTTTTTCCAAATTACATTGTACGTGCAATCATTTGAAAATCATGGAAAAAACAAAACGTAATGTATGTGAAAATGAGGTATATTAACAAAATGAAGTGTAATGTGTACAAACAATAATAATTTCAAGTGGTGAGTCAGCACTTAAACACTTGTCAATATCTGTGAATCACTAGAGGTCAAAAGGTCATTTTGTGAGATCTCCCCTGTTCTTCCTATACTACTTATCTGGGAACTTAATTTTCAAGGTTCCTGGAGCTAAGGGCTGAACTGAGGTCTTTCCTATACAAAGCCTAAATTTCTTAAATTTTAAAAGATTTGATGCAAAAATAAGTGGCACCTGGGACAATTATGAGGGGTGAGCTGTAAACTTCCCAGCCACCCTTGTCCCTTAGCTTTTGCAAGTCTGTTATGAAACTGGTAATAATTAATATCAAAAAAATACTTTAGCTTTCTAGGTACTATGAAAAATTGTATGCTAATACCCAAAAATTAATATACTCAAAATGCAGAAAGATTTCTATTGCATAATCAATGTTGTAAGAAACTACCTTTACATTAGTCTTTTTGCCTAACTCAAGCTTTGCAGAAAATGAGGATATCTTCTGGTAATGATTACAGGAAAATTTTGATCTGAATTCAAGCTGCTCAGTGTTTCCTGTGTTCTTGTACAAATTGCTGTTATATTTTTCAATATTTCAATGTGCCTCAATAAAATTGACAACCTACTCAAGATCTGATCATACAGCTGCTATTCCTTTTCTCAGGCCAATAAAGTTGAACTTGATTTAACTTTATCAAGATCACTTTTTTCATTTGACAGTGATGGCACAACTCCTTATGTTATATACTGGTACAACTCTTTGTTTGAAATAATTGATTTGGATGTGACAAAAAAATGAAAGACCTGTAACTCTTTACCATCATACCTTTCTTCCCACACTGTTCATCTGTTTAATACTACAGGCACTGCCAAACATAAATATCTTAAAACACCATTTAAAAAAGCTCTTCCAAAAACTTATCACTGTATCTACTGATCTTTTTCATTCAATTGAACAAGATAAAATTATCTTTATAGAGCAATTTTCTGACAAATCATCACTGAANTGTGGGCTTTACCATGCTCACTTAAATATCTGGTTTTATATTTTGGAAATTGATGAATTTTGTTTTAACATGTAAACTAGACAAATGCGTTTTTTATTAATTTCTAAAAATTTTTAAAATTTTTTATTATGGTGGATTGCAATCTCTTTTAGTTTAATTTCTACATTTTATATTTTCCATATGAATTATCAAAAATGGGTTAAAATAGTTTGTTTGTTTAGAAATGAAAATGTTGTTTTTGTAAATGAAATATATTAAGTTTTTCCAAATTACATTGTACGTGCAATCATTTGAAAATCATGGAAAAAACAAAACGTAATGTATGTGAAAATGAGGTATATTAACAAAATGAAGTGTAATGTGTACAAACAATAATAATTTCAAGTGGTGAGTCAGCACTTAAACACTTGTCAATATCTGTGAATCACTAGAGGTCAAAAGGTNTTTCTGACAAATCATCACTGAATACATGCTACAAATGGTTAAAATCTTTATAATCTGGGGAATCTATTCAATTTTTAAACTTGTTCTATGTTTAACCCAGTACTTTNATTATCTTTATAGAGCAATTTTCTGACAAATCATCACTGAATACATGCTACAAATGGTTAAAATCTTTATAATAAACTTGTTCTATGTTTAACCCAGTACTTTGATTCTGTATTTTCAGAGCCTATTTTAATTAATTGTAATTTTGAAAATTCAATACCCAATACAATTAACTGTTCACTTGATATAATTATTGAATTAATAAAAGACTCTACTTGGTATGGTTGTGGATAGATTATTTTCCATCTTCATTCATTAAGACATGTGACAATTCCCTTTCCCTCATATTCTAATTCTTATTAATTATTGCATTGAATTTGGTGAATTCCCTCAAGAGTGGAAAGTGGCAAAAACTTTACCATTGCACAAAAAAGATTCAAAAATCATATAAAAAATTACTGTGGAATTAGTATTTTAAAAAAAATTTCACTTTTATTTGAACTGTTCCCTATAATTAAAAATAGACTAACTTCTAAACAGTTTGGATTTACCAAGAGTTGGTTATCAATCACTCAATTACTAACATACTTTGACAAAAGTTATCATGATTTTGATTCAGAAAAATTACCTCAGCAGGTTTTTACTTAGATTTGGCAAACTAAATCATAATGTTTATATTGGTGGTAATTTGCTTTCCATACTTACATCTTCCTTATCAAATCATGTTCAGGAAGTCCATTTCAATGGCGCTGTCTCTAGTTGTTTACTAGTTACTAGTGGAGTGCCTCAAGGTTCCTCTCTTGGACCTTTACTATTTCTCTGTTTCATTAATGACTTACCTGAATACTGTTCTAGCACAGATGTATATCTCTTTGTAGATGACTTAAAAATTTTTAGCAGCAATTCAGGAAATCTTCAAAAAGATCAATTTTCTCTTTTAAAATGGGCTGTCAACAACAAGGGTGAAGTTTAATTCTGACAAATTTGAATGAATTATTTTTGGAAATATTACTGAGCCTCTTTAACAACTTGCTAATGATATCAATGTTTGCCCTAGTTCATTAGTACAAGATTTAGGTGATTATGTCAGAAATAACTTATCCTGGTCTGCCCATATATCTCACAAACTAGTAAAATGCAATTGTGTTTTTACGTTTTTACGTCATTCTTTTCCATATATCACCAATATATCTACCAAAATTACTCTTTTTATAACTATGATTTTATTGATCTTGATGTATGAGTCTCCTGTATGGTTTCCATCAATTTCAGATATCTCATGTCTTGAAAATTTTCCAGAAAGATGTACTAAGTGGATATCCAAAATTTCTAATTATAATCATAGACTTATTGCTCTAAATTTGCTTCCAATATCACTTTTGTGTAAGTATAAAGATTTGATGATTTTCAATGCATTATTACATGATATTTATGATTTTGACATCTTTTGTAACATTTCATTTTATGTACCATTGTGATCTAATCTTCAATCAAGTTCTATTACTTTATTTAAAAAATCAAAACTTAAGAAAACAAAGACTCAGCAATCTAATTTTAATCATGTTACAAGGCTTGCAAATTACCTACACATTAAAACAGATATCTCTGTTTTTGATGCCCCTAGACTTTTTAAAGCTAAAATGAATGCATCATATGCTAAACTTCTTAAGCACTGAATATGATAATTCATGTAAAAAGTTTCTTCTCTGCCCCTGTAAGATTTGTTGTTCTTCTTTAAATTTTTAGTATTTTTGTTATTCAGATTTAAATAAAGTCATTTTATTATTATTATTATTATTATAATAAGCAGATGGGAACTATAATGGCATTACCAAAAAGAAACTAGTTGACTCTGCAAGAAGGTTACAATTGAGGCCCACATAGAGCAGCCATGATTCCAACAAAATAAATAACAAGAGATTGTAATAACTGATAGCATTGGTAATTCATCCGCTGTAACTTGTAACCAGGATGACCAATTCATACAGTGTCCAGCTGGAGTGCTACCTGAAGGGAAGGCAGCTTGTGATTAGAGGGTGTGGTGCTTACTTGTCTCAAAATTTAATTTCTACCTCAATGCAAAATAGAAGTCTCAAAGTGGTTTTTATCTCTCAGCTAACTATTAATTAGCACATAATTGCTGTGCATTCACATTTGCCAACAGCATAATTTAATCTCTGTGTTGGTTGTTATAAGTGCATGTATGACAAGAACAAAAGGTTTATTACTTCCCTATGCCTAGTTGTAACCTAATACAAACCACGATTTAGGCTGCAAACCATCCAGAGTTATGCATTACACTGGTGCCAGGTTAGCAAGACTCCCAAATAATCATTGTGACTTAAGCAATCATTATGTTAAAAGTAATTTGAATATTCAAACAAAAAGTAAGCATCAGAGAAAATGAACATGTTTCAGTTTAAGTGAAGCTTGATTCTAGTTTTGTCTGCATGGTTGCTACAATCATTCTCTATTTACACAAATGTTAATCATTACCTGCTAATTGTTTACAAATTCAATTCACGCAATAATTCCCTTGCAAAGCAAGATAACACGTCATATATCATTGAGGGGACAAAGTAACTGCAATGAAACTTAACCTCGAAATTACAAGGTGATGTTGAGGTGACATAGGAAATATGAAATTAAAAATTAGAGATTAAAAAAAATCCAGAGAAATGTTTAAATGTCCCAGAGTGACTCTACATTATATACTACAATGATGTGATTCTCAAAAGTTGACAAATCAATTAAAGTGCAGATATTTAATTTATTCTCAATTGAATAACCTTTTTAAGAGCACTTTTTTAATGATCAACATCCCTTCAATAATAGAACCACTGGGATTGATCAGAAAAGATGGGAAACAACCTGATGTCATTACTAGAGGGTGCTACTTAGTGTGGGACATTACAGTAGTTGATGTAATTGCTCCCAGTTGGATTTCAACTTTTGTTCATGGTAAAGCTGAAACAGATTCTGAATCCTGAAAAATATTAATATTGTGACACTGTTCAACAAGGCTTATATTTCAACCTCTAGCTTTTTGCAGGTAAATTAACTTGAGACTTTATTTCCCAACTTGGCAAGTCCCTAATATTTTCATCAAAGGAACCACATGTGGCAGAGTATTTTAAACAATGTTTGAGTATTATAATTCAGCAGACAATTGCTGCTTAAATTTTGGGGACAATAGAAGATGAATCTTCATTAAAAGAAATGTTTTATGTCTTCTAGATAGATTGGACATTAAGGAAAAAAAGACTATTTAGGAAATAATGACAAACATTGACTTGCTCATGTAATTAAAACCTTTTGATTTAATATAATGGAAAAGACAAATGCTAAATTGAAGAACAAAGTGGTGTAGGGATGACGTCCAAAAATAAAGCAAGCCCAAGTAAAAAGAAAAATTTATGGAGTTCATTAGAAAAAATATGAATATTGTCAATTCAAGTCTTTCATTTAAAGAAGATGATTTATAATTTGAACTGTATTTTGGGTTATTAAATATTTATTGTACATACATAGATTTGTATTTAAAAATTGTATAATAAAACATTTTTATCACTGGAAAAAAAATAAAATTATTATTTGTAATTGTGATAATCTGGACAGGTTTTTGATTAGTGTTCTGGGACCAAGAGTAATTAGTTCATTAGTTCATGTCCCAGAAAAATTTTAAGGTATATACCTAGAGTGAAAATTTATGAAAACTGATCCAGGTGTTTGAATTAAATGAATAAAACCAGTGTGTTGCAAATTGAAAGCAAGAAGTGGTAACCACATCACTCTTAAAAAACTTTAACCAGAAAATTAGGAAAATCAAGAAATCTGCACTCTTCAATATAATAATTTAGAATTTATTTATCTTTCTTAGTTAGGAATTCTTACTTTTCAATTTCCAGAACTTATCAAATTGTTTTTATCAAATTTGAAGTGAAAAAACTGTATTGTTAATTTTATTTTATTAATCTAGTTATTTTAATATTTGGATTTCATATCTGTTAGCTATATTGTTAGATAGTTTACAATCAAGTTATTTAATTAATCTTGTTTTGTTTAACCATTGTTTTAAATTCTAAATGTAAGCTTAAACAGTTCTCACAACTGGGATTAAATAAAACCTTATTCCTGGAGTCATGAGCTCAACATTGTCACTAGGCTTGAACTACTCAAAACAATTAGGTTAAATTTTAAATATAGCAGTCTTTATCAAATTTAGCTAACAGATCATTCTAAGCTTTGACTTATCTTTTCTCAAGCATGAAAAAGCTACTCTCAAATTTTTACTTCTTAAACTTAAATGTAGCACTAATCATCTTAGTGTAAATGCCAGGATGTAAAGTGATACTAATTGAGAAAGAAATAATTTATTAAACTAAGAAATACTCTAAAAACAAATTATTTTTGAAATGTAATAATTCTGAAGATTTTAAATTTTAACTGTTGCCATGTAATGGTAATGTTTTTATTTAACAAATGCAATTTGTTAGTTTAAATGTCCCTACATAAACTAGTTGCAACCTTCTATTCTACAATGAATATTAATTTGTAATGTCCCATGTTTTAGTTAGTAATTTTCAAATACAAAAGCAATCATTAGAAGAAGATTACAAAATGACAAGCAAGATGAGTAACAACAAGTGTGTGCTTTTATTTGAAAGGCTTACTAATTGATTCATCTTTGCATGTAACTGACTTGTAAATTAAGTTATGAAGGTCTTCTATGATACTATAGAGTTCTGCAAATTTTACTAAATGTAAAGGTAATCATCCTCAATTGGGTGCCTGATTGCAATAATTAAATAAAAAATATAAATCACTTATTAAGATTAAATAATCTATATTTTCATATCTTTCATTAATTAAACTCTTAAAAATTTTTAAATTCTAAATAAATTATAAGTTCAAAGTTGTTGAATTATTGATCATCTACTTTCTTCAACCTTCATTTTTAGAGTTACCTAAATTAGTTTTCTAAACCAATATAATTCTAAAATTTTAAGTGAATTCTTGTACTAAAAGAGATGAAGGAAACATTAAGCAGTCACTAAGGCTGGTCAAGAGGCCATATAAAAATTGGATTTATCACTTATGATTTGTGATTGCAAAATAATCAGAAAATCTAAATGAATAGATATTACATAAAAAGACAAAAACAAGTCACAAACTAAGTAGGGTAAATTTATTATACAAACTTAAATGGATCACATATGTTAAAATGTAAACTCTAGGCTTTATGTTGTTTTGCAAAATTTGTTTTATTTTATCTGATGGGTTCTACATGTGCTACCTCTCCTGATGGTGACTAATATCTCAGACAAATTATACCTCAGGAAACTCAGGGATGAAACTCTAACAAGGAAAACAATTATTCTGATGATTTGTTAGCTTAATACTGTAATGCATCATTCCATTAAAAGGTAGTCTTTTGAAGAATAGGAGCTCATTTTTTGATACAGGTCTCTCTGGAGAAAAAATGTCAACCACAGAAGCATGAAGATAGTGTAACTGATCTGGGGATACCAATTCTACACCATTCTAAATAATATAAAACAACTTAACATAAGGGTCTTGCTTCAGGAATTCAGTTTATTTCTTTGTCTGCTGAATCTCTTGGTGGTTGGTCTCCTCTTGACACCAAACATCTTCAAAGAATTGGTTCCATGGCAGCATCTTGGTCTGCCAACATTGATAATATGTTTGTAATTAGACAATTTTTTGAAAAACTATCAATTATTCTTCAAATGGGTAATGCCATCCTCATAATGTCACATTATTTCAGTTCTTAAGCCAACTCTTTTAGTAATTTAGTAAACCATCAATCATGAAGATGTGAATTTATTGTAATCTAATATTTTATTATTATTTTTTCTTATTACTATTATTTGTGTTGTTATTGATTCTTTTTCTTTTGAAATTATTAAATTTTTGTAAAGTTGATAATAAATGATTTCTTTTGTAAACTAATCTATTTATAAATTTGTAATCACATTATATTTGTAATTTATCATTTAATACAATAAAGGTTGTTTATACAATTAAGAATGTATTTATGCTAAGGAAATTATGTCCTTGTATCTTGTAGAAGGCATAGTCACCTCATATGTATAATAAGAATTATTCCTTAATAACTTGGATTTAAAATACAGGTTAGCCTAATGTTAACTGTCCAGCTATTTAATTGCATTGAATTACAGTAGTGGATCAATTGTTTGAAAAGCTGAATCAATGTTACTTACAAACCCTTTTTTGAATGCAGAGCATCAGCTGTGGGTAAACACCAAATGCAGTAATGGTGCTTGCAGGGTTCTGAAAACTACTCATTGTTTTGACATTTAGCTTTCAATTAATTGATGAATTAACCCCATAACAATTCAAAATATTCCAACATAGATCCACTGCATCAATTGAAACTAGATTTTACAAGACATTTATATAAGAATGTGCAAACAAGTCTAACATATACCTGTTGTCATATAGTATTTTGCTCATGTGGATTTCTGCAACTAAATTAGACAGGCTGCTTTACCTACTTTACATTTGTCAAGTGCCATTTCAAAAACTGATAAATGCTTTAATCAAATTTATTACACTTTTTGCAAATAAATGGAAAATCATATATGCTATAATCATAATGAAAATAATTATTAATATTTTCTTCCTTTATATTATTTTTTCACTGATTATGCCACAGTAGGTCACCCAGTGAATAATCTGATAGAAAAACTCAATTAAATGCATCAGGACAAACATTCCCTCAAAGTTTTTTAGTATTGTCTCCACAATAGAGCTAAAAGTAGATATACCCATGCCAGATCTAAGAGAATGCATATGAGACATAGAGAATGTAAAAATTACTGAAGCCAGATATATCACCTGGAATGAACAGAATTTGTCCTGGATTTATCAAGAAGACAGCTAACTCTATATCTAAACCATTGACAGTCCAATAAGTTAGGTTGTGCTCCCAGTAACTGTGAAAAAGTCACAGGTTAGTATGAATTACAAGAAAGAAAACAATGAATAGACAAGAAACTGCAGACCAGCCAGATTGATATTGATTAAATGTCAAATTAAAGAAACATTAGTGAAAGAGCATGTTAATAAACACATGAAAAAATATGCTTACAATTAGACAATATGGTGTCATGTGAGGAATATCAACAGCTCTGTAACTTAAACATTCATAATTATATTGATAGACAATTTGGACAGTGGCCTTTCAATAGATTACATTTATATGGAATTTCAAAAAGGATTTTATATGGTAGCTACCAATGATTACTTGGAAACTTATAGAATAAATGGCCATGTTCCAGTGACATAGCCTTTGGTGGCCTAAAGCTCAAGGCAAAAAATATTGTCAAATATTGATGAAGATCATTTTAGTTAAGGAGTAATTTCTCATTTTTCAGCTAGCTTAAATTTAAAAGGCATTTAGAAACCATTTCAATTTCATTTAGTTTATCATTGTATGGCAAGCCTATTATCTTATATTTATGTATAAATTGTATAATGTAATTCTACTTTCTGTCTTGTTATGAAAAAATGTAATTTAATCTGACTGTAAGGTCATTGCTTGTCCCATTATAAATTTCAATATATTACAATGTCAACCAAATTTGTGAGAATTAATCTCATGGCTAATAAGAGGTCAAACAAATTTTTGCCACCCCCAATTCAGAATCCTGGCTGTGCCCTTGCCATGTTCACTAATGGATTATTGAGTTTTTATCAGGAAACAGTAGATGGTAGTGAATGAATATATATATATATATATATATATATATATACA
>CABFPE010000119.1:979283-1005117 GCA_900660155.1 Hofstenia miamia | reverse complement strand
CAATCCCGTGATGGATTCCAGCCACTACTAAACACAACTTGCCTAGCTGCACATTTAGTTAAATAATCAAACCAGATAAAGTAGAAATGAAAATTAAATAAACTCTGAAGAATTTATTGTTCATCAAAATTATGGTTGAATCAAAGCTATTTATAAAATTTCCACAAAAAGTACCTGCCGATTTTAAAATTCAAATGATTCGTCTGCCAATATGGCTGTTCATACGTAAGCATTAGTTTGCTCAATTTAATTTGTCAATTACCTCTTGATCAGCTAACAAGTTTCTTATTTTGACCAATATTAAATCTTAGTTGCATTTTACAAAAATAAACTAAAGTTCATTAACTAAATTTTTTACAATTAATTTCAATTGATAATCATTTGATGTTGTTCAGCTTTTAGTTGCCTTTTTGGATGATGCTACAATATATTGATGAACAGTCTTTTTGTTTTACATAAAGTGCAAAAAAGTAGTATTTCATGTATTCTTATTAACTCCATATGTCTTTTTGGTTTATTTATCATTTATGCACAGATGAGCATGGCATTATGCTAAGAGGGTGAAAAAACTACCTAGGCCTATATGTCTCTGATAAGAATTGGGGCCTCCCCCTTTTAGAAATACCTTGGTACACAACTGGTTAAGGATACAGTTGAAACCAGAGATAGAATTATTTTAAGTTCATGTTTATTTATTGTTAAAATACTTATCTATATTCAGACCAAAAACTAAAGTTCTGATCAGATAGAATCCGGATCATGAAGTGTTGGATCTGGATCAGATCCTAAAATGTTGGATCTGATTCCATCTCTGGTTGAAACTGTGTATAGCACATTATACTTAAAATGGAACACCTTGCTACAAACAATTGAATTCATTATAAAGTGCTCATAAAAACAAGAGCTGGCATAATAAATTGTGCTATCAAATATGAAAGATTAAGCAAATTCATTTGTTATGAAAATTAAATTTGATCAATCATAATTGTAAACTAATAAATTTATATTTGATTGCTAGATGGCAGATTGATCTAGCAATGCCATTAATGGGCCATTGTCAGGTCATTAATGGCTCTGAGAAACTGATAAATAATACTTTTTGAAAATTAAAATCAAACTTTAATGTAATGCTTATGTTATATACAATAATATAATAATTTCTCTGTAAAATTGTGGAATTTTAAGATTTTTAAATCTTTTTGTTTCATTGGTTATGGTTGGCAAATGACTGGCAAATGAGTGGCCATTGTTGGCCAGGGGTGCCAGGAGTGAGCCATTCTTGGACCAATAATGGTTGTTTCCTGGGTAATGGAAACCTTTTTCAGTGTCTATTGACCCAACCTATTCATGATTTATTTGACATGTTTTGTGTTTGAGGAAGTGGTGATCTTTCATTAATTATGAGCATATTTAAACATATTGGTGGAAATTATTGCATTAGCAAATTGCATTTGTACTCCAAACACTAGGTAAAGTCTCTACTAATTGTTCTGTTGAGCCTAATTTGCCTTTGCTTATACCTTCTGATTTGTGGTGCAAGGTAAACACAGCTTTTCACATGTAGAGATGTTGTGAGTTCAAATCTTACCAAATCACTATGGAAATTATTTATATTTTTCAGTTGCTGATTGTATTTAGAATATTTCATTCTCTAATGATTAATAGAGCTTCAAATTTTAAATAATACCCTTATAGTATTCTACTGCAAGCATATAACAAGGAAGGAATGAAAGCAATAGATGTTATTAAATAATTGAGTTATGTTAAAGTAAAGCTTAGCTTTAATTCCAAAACCATATAAGGTTCTACAAAGATGAAAACTAACAGGGATGCATAGAATAGGTACAATTAAGAAAACTAAAATGAATCATCTTTGCAAATCTATATATAGTAGATCTAAAGTACAAAAGTTAGAGCTCATTACTGGCGATTGTAAGCAATAAAAATAACATGCAATTAGCAGTTTTTAAGGTAAGCTGGCTGCTTATAAAAAGCATAGAGTTGATAATCATACTGTAATATATATCTACAATTGATACTGGAATTAGTAAACATCTAGGGATATTTATGAGTATTTATTATATTGATGATTTATAATACTCAAGATTAGTATAATTTTTTATTAATTTAAAATAAGCAAATTATAAAATTGAAATGCTAGTACTGCAAAATGAAAATAAAATTTTGTAATTGATAGAATAATACACATTACAATTTTAATAGCAATTTGTTGAAATACCAAGCTCTAGTTAAAATTCAAATAAGCTTACATGTGGGATACAATTTAGTTAAATAAATCATAAATTATTGAAAGTGACATTGGTTAAAAACATGACAATTTTCAACAAAAATTGTGTAAAATTGAGTGAATTTTTTGGGTGTACACACATTGAAATCAAAATCTACAGGTAATAGAGTATCTAAAAATATTAACCTTTAGTTAAATTTTGAATAACCTTATGTGTAAGAATGAATTTTAGATTAGTAAAATGTACTATTCATTAACAGAAAACACTTTCTGTTATAGGGAAAGTGAATTTCATTATTGTATCATGTAATAGCAGTAGAAGAATATTAATCTATTAGAAACTCTTGTATTATATATTCAATACTTGCTTCAGTTAAAGAAAATCATGAAGAGCTTGCACATATTGTAAATGAAATGTTTAGCTAATTAATAGCCTTAATATACTGTGATGTAATACTATACATGATCATTTTAAAACATGTGTACTGCAGAATGAGGTAGTTTTTATATTACAAAGCATTTTACATAGCAAATCTTGTCATTACAAACAATAGGAATGAAAACAAAATCTTGTAGATGCTCTCATGAGACTGTTCTTTCTAGCTACTATGCCTACCCTTTTTCTGTGCAAGTCCCAAATGTATTTACAAAATTTGAATTTATCAACTTCATATTACTTCCAGTGTCAAACAAAGCATCAATTTCTATACTGCAAATGTAAGGGTATTGAATAGGATTTAATCTGTATTCACTTTAGCCTTCTACTGCTGTGATGACCAGGCATCAGTATCTTTTTAACATCTTGCTATGTGACTGCTTTCTCCACATGAGTAGCATTTGAGAATTGACCAGCATTGGTTCTTATGGTGAATATTTCACTTTAACTTCACAATTATTCACAGTAGAGGTAAGCAGCACACCAACACATCTTATGACTGCTCTCCTTCAGTACCATCATGATGATGCAAGCCTGAACACAAGAAAATACAATTTCCTTTTATCTCTAAGAAAGATATGACAACCTTCCAGAAGGCAACACAAACTGACAAGGCCATCCCATCTTAGACATCCATCTAAAAGAGGAAATCACTCAGAAAGAAATAATTATACAGCAACAAAATAATTTAAATCTAAAACAAATCATAAACAAGATAAAAGATTCTAAAATAACTTTAAATAATACTCTCTCAAAATATTTTAATACCTACAAATGGGAGCTCACTGCCAACAGCTTTTCATCACTGACAAAATATTGCATACAGTAGCAACAGCTATTCTCCACATCTGGATATTACATTTTGTACCAATGCCACCTATTGCAACCAATCATGGTACCCAATTTGAAAGTTTGCCAATTCAGCTTGAAATTGTACATGAACATGCAGCACCCTATCACCAACAAAGTAATGGTTTAGTAGAATGCCTCAATAAAACCTTAATCAAATTAATACACATTGCCACAACATACATTGATGGGAAGCATTAGAGATTTCTTCTATCACATATAGAATACTTCTACAACACCTCAGTAAAATTCTACTACTAGAATAACACCATATGAAGCAACTTTTGGTGACAAAGCATCCACAAAATTACCAGTGCTATAAAAAAATATAAACCTACAGCAACAAACAATTACATCAAAGATCTGATTTTGAAACTTCAAAAAATTCACAAAACCATTTGCACATATTAAAAGTAAAGAACAGTACAACATCAAGAAATCATAACAAACATTTATACACTGAACTGCATAAAGTGGGAGCCAAAGTTTACTCATTTAAACCAGTCCAAACATCAGACAGTAAGCAAACAAAAGGTTAGCAACCTACTGGTCTGGTCCACACACCATTATGAAACTTCTCAATTTTAATAATTGCTTATTAGATAATGGCACAAATGTAACTTCCAATCTCTGAAACAAACAATAAAAGACATTGAACACACTAAAATTAATAACAAAAAATAATTTGAAATAACAACCATCAACAATGACACATACATTGAAATGCCTAAGCTAGATGACATCCACGAGGAAGAATATCACAGTTCAGTTACATATCCTAGGGTATTTATTCCACCATTATGCATATTTACACCCTGCAGGGTGTGCACACATTACACTTGCAGTCCCAAAAATTGGGATAGTGACTTAAATTATATATTTAGTTTGCCTACTAATGAAATTAGTACTTTCTCACAACTCCAGCAGCAACAGCAAGCCTTCAGATTAGCTGTCCAATTGCAGATATTAAGTTGGAACACACACACACACAAACTGTACTAAGAGTCCACCCTCACATCTGATGAACAGATTAGATGTTGGTGGAAACTATGTTCCTAGTATGGAATCAGTGACCCAATTGCACACAGCAGAAATACAGGTTGATGTGTTGAACCCCTCTTTCTGCCTGTGATACAGCATGGAGAGTGGCAGTGGTTCAAGTAGTCACTCAAACTTGCAGAGTTCCTACCCATGGTACAGCTCAGGTAGCCAATTCACAGAGGGGTCAATTACACACTCCATCTGCTACTGGGATTTTACAATATACAATTCCAGAAGAGTTGGTGTTACAACCATTAGTATTACTTCAATCCAAAAAACACTGTCACTCACACTCCCCCTTATACTCAGCATCAAATCAGAGATCAGCCTCTCAACAACAATCAAAAGAATACTATGAACAATGTTGCTCTTGAGTCTTTTCCATTGTTAATCAAACACCATAATCAATATTTATTGCTACTCATACTGCACATTACATTATCAAATCTCATGTTTCTCCTGAAACAAAGGCAGCAAGCAGCTTGATACAGCTCATCATAGAGTCAGTGTTCCAAAATGCCATTTCTAGTAGATGCCAAAAACGCCCTGCCATCAGTACACTAATTTTCTAACTGCATTCTATGCTCAAAGAAATGAGCAGATCTTACTTTCAAAGTACTGTATATTTTGACAATGAATTCTGCCTTACTAACCTGCATCACTTAGTTACCTATAAGAACAATCTGGTTCTACAACTGCAAATTAATCTATCACTTGAAAATAAATTAGGTATTAATATTCTAAAGAATAATGAAATCTTAGATGCTAAGCTCATGGATGAACTCTCTCTACCCTATTGATTAGCTAAACCAAACAAAATTCATTTGGTAATTTTCTTACAAGATTTTGACAATAACAATTGCATTTGATCTGAAATTTATGAACTCAAACAAAGCCTGGATAACTTTATTCTAAGCCACAAAATTTTAATGTTCTCAGACTTCATGATTTTAGAAACTCTACTGTGCCCTGATTCACATGGATCTATTCTTACTTTACATATGCCCACACTATTGCCTTATGGTTGATAAGAGCCATAGACATATTGCTGTAGGCACAATCTTATGAACTGATATCCAATAAAAGAGCTCCAGCCACAATTACAACATTTGCATATTGTTCATATTCAGTCAGCTGGTCAATGCATTAAATAAGGTTAGTAGTATTTGGAGTAAGATTTCAACAGATTGTCCAACAGACAACAGCTGGCCTGTCATTTCAATCAATTCTCCATCACTGTCCTATCACTACTCAGAAAGGCTCCTGTTAAACATCCAACAATCCTTGGAAACCCAGGACCAACCTAATTTCCAACAAGCATTTTTTGAAAAAGCACAAGCTTCTGATTGTAATGCTAAGTCTGCTCAATGGCTCATTTCAATATATTTAACTGATGATCCTATGCTCTTTTTCTCTATCTCACATAGAATGAGAGATTAAATATGCAAGAACAAATCCCATGAGATTGCCCACATTCCTATCTCTACCAAACTCAAGAATTGGCTGCTTACTATTATTACCACCAGGAAAAATACCAAATGCACAACTGTTTTTGAAAAATACTATATGTGGATAATCAACAAAAAAACCTACCCAGTACCCTTCCAATTGCTCTCATCAGCAATAAGTTAGCAATCACTCATAGAGATGTCCACACTGTCACTGACACTGTCAAGAAATTCATGTTAGGCATTACTTGCAATTCTAAATTCTCATCATTGTTAAATGACAATGCACCTCTATCATCTCTACATCTTCAGAAACAAATACCTCAATTGACTGATGCTTATCATGATAAATCAAAGAGATGTCTACTTGTCTGAAAAAATAAAATTCTCTTCAATTACCACAATTGGCAATACCCTGACTGTTCTTATAATGAAATTTCAACATCAGTTAAACACAAAAAATGGCAATCAGCAGATACCTATAGAAATATTTGAGCTACAGCTAGAGTCAGCAACCCAGTTGGAGAATCACAAAGCTATTCTTACACCTACAGTTAATTCTAACTCTGAAACACCAATCTCAAATTGATGAACATAATATTGAAAAACTTGGAGTCAACATCAACCCCACAAAACTCAAATAGTTCAAAACTAATGTTGCTAATTATTTAACATGTATTGTGAAAGCAGAACCCATGGATGCAAAAATAGCCTCACAGCAACAAACAATTTCAAAAGATATTGACTCATTAGCTTTAATGAAAATTCTATTTACCAAATGCTGGTAAAAATCTGAAATATACCTCTCACTGACAATGAACAATACATGAACAACCTAGGCAATCTTCTCAAAACCTTGAACTCAGATCAATATAAACAAAGCAACTGCTTGAACACATCTATCAAAATGGGAAGCTGATAGCTGAGCAAATCAACTACAAACTTGTGTAGAGTCATTTGAGGCAATCTTTTTAAGTTTAATTGAAATATTTCACACTCTAATTAATTGGTGCTAATTTTACATTCTATTTTATTAATTTGTCTATTTTCTCATGTAGTTTTATGATAAACTTAATTGTTCTCCCCTCGAATTGTACAAATGTGTGATTGCTCATTTAATTTGCAAGGGAATTCATGTGACAACTTTGTAAACAGATTACCAGTAATTATTTACTGACTTTTGTATAAAAGCATTGAAGACATTGTGGCCAAGCCCAATAAAAGTTTCATCTCACTTGGACATCATTACTTTTTTCTTTCTTATTAACTTATTAACTGTTTTAGGTGTTATGGATTTTATTATAATATAAAAACTAGCCCTTTGACAATTGGCAGCATATATTGTAGTTGCTTTAAGGCTGAGTATACATGTAGGGAATAACAACTTTTACTTCAATCATTTTCATACATGCACTTAACATCATACTATGCAAATATAATATGCTGTTGGCCAATGAGAATGCATTTCAATTACATGCTACTATTATATTTATTTACATGAGCTGAGATAACAAGAACTATGAGCTAAATTGTTTATTTGAGATAGAATTTAATACTTGAGACACACAATTGGCACCTTGGCAAGTCAGGATGGCTTCCTTGATATGGCTTCAGCATGATGCTGAGTGAATTGGTCACTATATGGAATGCTTTCTTGGTGATTGGTTTCAGTTTTTCTTTAATGAAATTGACAAACTACCAATGTTCTTCTTTTTCTGTTAGAATATGGGTCACTCTCTGAGATGGCTATCTTTGCAAACTTCAGAAGAACCTAAGAGTTACCCAGTGCAGCTTGAGTGGTGAGAGCACCCCTGTGATTCTACACTAGTATTAACAAACTAACTAATACAATTCTGATTATTTTCTCTTTCATTAGAGCCCTTATGTGGTGCAAATTGATATAGGAAACATTTCAATACTATAGCAGTTCCAAATATATAGAGATAATTGCAATGATGCAAGCCAAAATTGTGGATCCAGAGCAAATGACAGAAGAGCTCATTAACAGTTACATATCCATATTCTCTCATGAAGTTAAAAACCACTCTAATTAACTTAGATTCTTCACATTCTTTTATCTGGAATCTAAAATTACATAAGATGGAACACACATATCTGATATTGATACCATCAAAGGTCTATGCCTCTATCTAAAGTTCTACAATAGGGTAGGGTGGGGCAAATTGGACATGGGGTGAAATCAACAATGCCTGACTGAAACTGTTAATTCTATGCTACTGCCATGATGAGTGAGGCAGTGAATGCACTGTAATTTGGATAATTTATTGACACATATTAGTCACATTTTAGTTCATTATTGAGCAGTTTGTGACCATTAAGCATACAGCAAATCAGCATTTTACATTCCACTATTTAACTTTTTCATTGTGCATTATTGCTTTTACACACCTTGAGGTGGCACAATACAGAGGTAAGTTAGCATTGGTTTCTTATTTGCAATTATATACTTACATCTGATTAAAAGGCTAAAATTCCTCACTCAGACAATTTTCATATTACATGAAGGCATTAACACATATTTTTTGATGGGGCAAATTGAAAAACTCAATTTTGTGTTCATTTAGATGCTTGGAAATTACAAATGAAAGACCAAGGGGCTGAAATACTCCAATGAAGTTTTAAAACAAGCATTGTTAGCTATCAAGAAAGAGAAAATTTGCATTTCTGATGCTGTTCAAGAATATGGGATCCCTAGAACGACCATTTTACAAAAAATTCATGAAGAAACATTCAATGTTGACCATGTGAGTTGTTTCTTTCAAAAAATCAAAAGGCATCTAACAGACTGCAATTTAGTAAACCTGTCCACCAGAATTAGGAATTGGGATAAAACATCCCCAGTAAAAGTATTTAATCAATTGCAAAGAAGGGGGAGCATCTTGTGCAGCAACATCAGGTGTCTGAATAAAGTAATCTTAGAACACTCTTACCCTGTGTAAATGCAATGGGGACCTTCATACCATTACTTCTGATTTTTAAGGGTTCTTCTCTTCTTGACAGCTGCATGTATGCTGAATGCTGCTCAATTAATTCATCAAGGTAGGGTTATATTGATTCAGAGTTATTTTTGAAATTTTTAAAGCATTTTCAGAAGTTCAGAAGTGAGCCAGGGGAAAGATGCCCACTCTTCATGGATGGTCACTTTTCCCATGTAACAATTGAAGCAATTAAGTTCAAAAATGCCAACAATATTGAGCTGCTATGCCTTCCATCTCACAGTACCAATAGACCTCAACCTTTGGATACATATTTTAATCCTCCTCTGAAGGTGTCATGGAGTAAAAATGTTAGTTTCTTCCTACAGAATAGCAATAAAGTAATTCTGTCTAAATTTGTATTTGGGAAAGATTTTTGCCCAACTTGGAATGAAATGCGCTCTCATATTTCTCTAATTTGCCTGGTTTTTTACTATTGTGGACTTTTCTGGTCTGAAATCCAACCAAACCAGTTGATTTTTGTTTCTAGAAGACGGTTGGAACAGAATCCAGAAGAATGATTTCAGATACATTTGGAAAATTTGAGTTTTTCAAGAATGAAAAAAGTACCAACTTCGTATAATATTTGCAAAACAATGCGAAATAAGAAAGGGCAAAATTTTTAATTTGTGTAGAAAGTCATAGCATGTTCTAAATTTCTGATTTAAATGAAATAATGTGTGTTTGACCAATGAAGTTGAATGGATTTCCAATTTATGATGAATATTATCTAAGTTTGTTTTCTTTAACTTGTGTTTCCGTTTTAAGCGTTGAAATTGTAGAAGATGCGCAATCTTGATAATTTTCAATAAATTTTTTTAGAAAAGAAAATTTGCAACTTGGAAATACATATGACCTAGCCTATGAATGATGCTAATATAATTAAGTATCAATAGTTTCTAATTATTAATTGTTTTCTATTTAACGTGAACCTGACGGGAAGAATGAATCTCTGTATTAGTTTTTTGCGCAAGCAGGGTTGGCAATTTGTGCGAACTTAGAAGGTGGTGATTGCAGATCACCAGCAACATACCAAGATACTCGCAAATTGTCATAGAATAAGAATGTTCGTTGCGATCTGTTAGCGTCATTGTGAAGTTGTACTAAATGAAAACCAATTTTTCCAAATTTTCATTTTGAATTCGATTTCGGTTTTTGCATGAATGAAAAGCGTGTAACGGAAATTGTGTTGATGCACACAAGATCGCATTGGTCACAAAAATGAGTATTTCATAGTAAGTAGTGAGCTGTCAACTCTATGCCCAAGCCTGTTGTTCTAAACAGGAAAAGTTTTCCAGTTTAACCAAATTTTTCTCAAAAATGCGTAGATAATTACTGAAATTAAAATTGTTTTATAATGTATATTAATGAGCACATAACATATTGAAATATTTCCACAGTTCATATTATATTTTTGAAAATTTGCCTGTTTTCATTGTTAAAATATTGTAAGCATTGTATTTTTATTTAAATTTAAGGCGGAGTCCATCGATTGTTCTCAAAGCGAATTGTGATACAGTTTGAGATCATCGGCAAACAGCTTGCAATTTGAATACCTAACAGCGTCAGGGATGTCGTTTATAAATAGGAGAAACTGCAGGGGCTCGAGGACATCACTCAGCACATTACCAGGGTTAGAAAGAATATTCTTTATTTTAACACATTGGACGCGATTGGATAAGTAGGAAGAGAGCAGGGAAAGGATGTCATTAGCGAAGCCCATGTCGGCTAACTTAGAAAGTAGCCGTTTATGGGATACTGAATCAAAGGCTTTTCGGATGTCGAAATAAACGGCGTGGAAATCAGAGTTGGAATCATTTGAGCGATAAAGTGAATCCACGAAAGTAAGAAGCTGAGTGTGGGTTCCCCTGTGGGGCCGAAAACCATGCTGAGAGTCGGAGAGGAGATGCTTAACCTTATCGTAAATAAATCGGAAGAGAATTTTCTCAAGATGAGAAATTTTTGTAAAATAATGATTCCGTGGCGGTCATTTTTACCAGTAGTATAATTTGGTAAACTATAAATGTATTACCAATACACAAAACATATTTATCTGCTCTGCTAGTGCACATTCCACATTTCGAGTTGTTCCGAAACACACTGCTTTCGTTTTAGTGCAACTCGTAGTAGTTGTATTTTACTTACACAGTAGTTGTATTGTTATTACACATTAATTACGTTAGTGTTTCATATCATTTAATGTCGAGATGACTAAACTCTGTGAAGAACGTTAACGTGTGCACTGTCTGCGATAGAGATGGGACCCCCTGGAACGGAATGAGCCCAATTCGATCGATGCAAAAGCTGGACCCACACGAAATGCTCATCAAAAACAGATTCTTACTTACGGCTCTGTTATCTGGTATGCTAACGCAACTAACCTTAAAGCACTGGAGAAGTTCCAAAACCGAATAACTCGTTGGATGTTTCGCAATAAAAACCTCAGTAGTACTGATCGGCTAAAAACTGCCGGNCCTGAAGCTGCAAAATGACCTCAATAAGCTCTATGATTGGTCATGCAATAATAATCTGGATTTCAATACATCCAAAACTGAACTTGTCCAGTTTTCTCTTAAAAAATATAACATTCCCAGCTCACCGATATGTGTTTTTGGCAACTGACATCAATTTCACCTTAGATTCTGTTAAAGACCTGGGAGCTATCTTCCACAGCAACTTATCCTGGAACCATCATATTCAAACTAGAATTCACTCTGCTCATAATAGATATAGCTTATTGAAACGTAATCTTCCTCAAGCTTTAAATTTATCTTGTAAAAAGAATATTTACAAGCTTTACATCCTTCCCATTCTTACTTACGGCTCTGTTATCTGGTATGCTAACGCAACTAACCTTAAAGCACTGGAGAAGTTCCAAAACCGAATAACTCGTTGGATGTTTCGCAATAAAAACCTCAGTAGTACTGATCGGCTAAAAACTGCCGGACTCTTACCTCTCTCACTTTATCTGCAATTACAGGATATTCTTTTCTTGAATAAACTTGTTAATGATCAATATGATATTGACTATAGTCATCTCGTTTTAGAAGAAAAAGAAAATAACTACAACTTCAGGAACTCCACCACTCAACTCTTTCAGCTACAACGAACGAAACATTCGAAAACTGACGAGCTCTTTTTCAACCGGGCAACCAAACTGGCAAATCGTCTTTTTAAAGCAGATATTGATGTATATGAAAACCGGGTCCGTTCAAGCGCAAAGCCAAAGACTTTTTCTGGAACTTCTTTTCAAACAGCTATGACAAGAACACTAGTAAGTGTTTATAATCTTTATCGTGTCTGTTTTTGTCCTGTGTGCTCTAGCATAATAAAGTCTTTTAGTAGTAGTAGTAGTACGCCTTGTGGAACGATATAATTTCGACAAATCTATTTCGCACATAGTTTCGGTAAAGAATGCTAGACCATAATCTTTGCCCCACAAAAAGTGTACTTCAAGAATATTTGTGAACAAACCTCGCATATACAAAATTGAAATGAACTTTTTTAAATCTGGAATGCTAAGATCAAAACTGTCACTGAAGTTTCTGCTATATTGTACCGTTTTCTCAACTATGGTACGCAGCATATTTTCGTCAATAATAGCCTTCCATGCATTATTCAGGTTCTCAGAAAAGGCTTCATTCCTGCTGCTTCTTTAAAGATGTTTTCTGATGATGACCTGCCATCCCAGAAGTGGAAATTTCAGTCCACTCTGTACCATCATTGGCTAAATCTACAAAAAACTAAATTGAAAAACGGTACTTTACTAATAGGCCTACCGACAAGAATAGTGTTTGACACCGTTCTTGGAGTATGGGTCTCCTCATCATCGGTTGTCGTACTGCTATCAGATGGGATGTAGGGAACAAGTTGTTCGTCTTCTGAAAGGCCATCTTCAGACTCCAAATCTGCAATAACCGCTGCACAAACACCGTGACTTGCTGCACGGCGAGGTCTGTTTTGCATGCTTCGAATGTAACTGAAATCAAATTTTATTACATAGACAAATCCATTATTAATAATATAAAATATATAGAAAACAGTTCAGCGGTAGTTTTTGACCGTTCGGGTGTTAGTGTACATGTATAGCATATTAATCGAACTGAGTATGATATAATAGAAAATAGATTGTGGTAATTAAGTGTAGTTACTTATTAAAAGCCAATTAGTATTAGATAGGTAGTACTTGATTTTCAAAAGTAATTCTAGAATTGTTTTTGCTAGCATTAATTTATGGTGTTAAAACGCATTGCATATATATATATATATATATATATATATATATATATATATATATATACCCAAAATTTTTCATACCCATATGTGCGCATAAGCGATTTTTTACGAGTCGTTTCATTAAACACAATGAGTTTTTTGTGAAATGAATTCTCTTTCATATTTTATAGAGACAGTTATGTCTTCCAGGCTTCTGCTTGATCATTTTCTAGCCGTTTGGTTTTAGTCAGTTTCAACCGTGGTTGGCCGGATAAATTGTATTGGTACATTTTAAATTTAGTTATGTGCAATAAAATGCAATGGCATCTTTCGTAGTGTATTCATGTTTTCCTAAATTCATGTTTTCCTAATTTTTGTACATATCGCACAAGATGTTTAACACTCACATATATGAATGCTGATCAGTCTTAAACGCACTTGTGTTTATATTACTTGTTTGTTTAGATGGATTGTGCTGCTCAGCATAAGGAACTATGTGTTTCAATTCGTGCTGTTTTAATGACAGCAAAGGAACCCCTTGAAGAACATAAATTGTGTTCAGCATATAGAGAGCTCACTTACAAAGACATTCCATTTAGAGAAATGGGATTTTCAACGCTGCAGGATTTTCTTTTCAGCATTCATGATTATGTTGACTATTATTATGAAAGACAAAAACTATTTTTTATCCCTGTAGTAAACAGCGAGGTCATGCATTTGGATAAATTGCTAAAGGCAGTCAAACTTAAAAAAAATAAGTCAAAGAAGAAATCAAATGGATGTTCAAAGAAAACTCCTTCTGGCATGCTACCTGCATACGTCCTAAGAAACATCGATGAAATTCTATGTGAGCATCATAGTCTAACCAAAGAGAAGTTTTTGAATACCTATCAAATTAAATATGGTTATGACATCAATTATGCATCATTCAATTTTGATTCTTTACGAACACTCTTGTTATCCATTCCAGAAATATGCACTCTTAAATATGAACCTGAAGTAGATTTCCGTGTTTTCTCAACTACCAGATGCACAGTTTCTCATAAACCTACATCATTTTCTAATCGCCTTGTGAGCCTTAAGCAGAATATTGAAAAATTGGTGAACTTGAAAGGAAAAGTTAATATCACTCGGATACTTGATGAATATGAATGTTTGTTTAATGAAAGACTAGATTTACACTTTTTCGGATTTCACAGTGTAATGGATATGATCTCTCAATTTGGTGATGTTGTAAGTTTAAAAAAATCAAATTTTGGATTCAATATTTTTCCCGCTTACATCAATGAAGTGGAATCCGATAGTATTAATCAGCAGTTATTTAATGAAAATGAGGCTCTTGTTTTTGAAATTGTACAGTACGTTCGTAAGTCCTATGATTCTGAGCTAATTAATTATGTGTATATGTTGCATATTGAATCCCCAGATGATTGTTGTGTTATTCCTATTGATAGGTACGAGTTTCTCTTAGATTTAATGCATGATATGGATAAACTATACCTGAAATCATCAGATGAGGTTCTAGACAAATTACGTATTCCAGATTATATGCAAGACACATTTTTTTCTTCAGGTCAACCATGTGCTGCTCTCTACAAAGAAGATTCAGCTTTCTACAGAGCAATAATATTGGAAAATAAATCAGCCACGGTTAGTCTGTTTCAATGTTTCTCTTGATTTTTTAGAAGTTGATATTTCAATTGTCTACACTAAAAATTTAAACGTTTGGTAGAGTTTTTAATGGTAGATTCAGCAATAATTTTGAAAAGTATATATAATAATTGATACCTCAAACACATTATTTTCATTGTATTGTCTTCCAAAATAATGTCTGTTGGAAGTTTTATGCGATTACTCAATATGCTGTTCAGAATGGATATTTTGTTAATTTTAGTGTATGTCAATAGATCGTATATAATTCGCCAATATCGGACAAATGATTACATTTTAGTTATTTAAGCTGTTGAAGATAATCCTCTTTTAATATTTAAGTTTAGGATTTCAACCTAACCTGCATGTAATTAATTTATTGTGAAAGTTTTGGTGACATTGCTAAAGTTTTCTATTTGTAATTTTGCATTTAGTTTATTTGATTAATGCTTACAGATGACATTTATTTACATTATGTTATTCTTTGATTTGAATATTTTCGTTTAGGAAGTAAAAGTTCTGTTTGTTGACTATGGTAATACAGCAATTGTTTCGAGAAGAGATGTATTGGCTCTGCAACGTGATTTATTTACAGTTCCCATATTTGCAGTTCAGGTGGCGTTTGCTAATCTTGTAGCAAATTCTCCTGAAATGTCTTGGTCTAAAACTGCTACTGAATACATCAAGCATCTTGCTATTAAACCTGATGGTAGTGGAAAAGAGCTTTATTGTCATGTGATCTCTACTAAGAAAACACATCTTGAGGTTTCTCTAATTGACATATCAACAGATGACGATATTATTATATGCGATGTACTTGTTGAGCTTGGCGTTGCCAAAGTATTGACTGCAAGTTCCACGAATATGTCCATAGACTTTTTTCCGCCCCCTAAATTACTTACTCAACTTGAGAATGTCATATTTAGTTATAAATTAAACGCCGAGAATCATCCGCAGAAATCTTTTTATAAAGCAGTTGATACTTCTAAAGTCATTGTAGCTGATTATGAAGAGGAAGATGATATTGGTGACTTTTCTATATATAATTCTTTTGAAAACATTGAAAATACAACTATCAGACACATTTCAAAGGTTCAGTTGTCTTCTGGGAGATGTGTTCATCTGATTTTAGTGTCTTCAGTAATTTATATAGCCTGTACTGAGCTTGCAGCACTAACCAAATGTGATCTACGAGCTATTTCTTCCAGTACAGAAGCTGTATGTTTTGAAAAGCTAGATTATCCTCAGCTCTATAAAGAATTGGAATCGAATAATTTATTGTTTTGCGGAAAAATGTTTCTTTATCAATATCAGTGTGCCTATCTTCTCTTAGTAAAACATTCTTTTTTAACAAAGCAAGATTTTCAAAGTATTGCAAATCATTGTATTTCATTCGAGTTAGCAGTTTAGCAAATGTTCGCGTCTGTACTATTTGTTTACTAAATCTGTATTAATTTCTATTACGCATGCGGGAGAACCGTTCATTAGCATATTTTTAGTTAAAATGACTAGTGAAAGACCATCAAATATGTTTGCAGATTCGAGGACTTTTATGAGTGTTATCGTCAGGGTCTTATCAGAGTACAAGGGTCATACATTTCTCAAAGCTTATTTCCAATATAATGAATCGCAATAGTACATTGTATTATAAAGCAATCAAATTTTTGTGTGTTTTTTGTACAATTTGATCATTATGAAGATTTGTGTAATGAGAAGTTACGTTTTTGGCACTGTTAACAAATTTCAACTTCATCGTCTAACTGGATAGGTTTTGTTAAATTTAGTTTTCTTGAGATTGTGTTTGATTTATTTTTTTAAAAACTGCAATTTAAATCGAGGTTCATTAACTTTTTGTCATGGCGGTAAAATTTTGTGGAGCTTCGTTAGCAATTCATTCTAGTTAGTTAACTTATATTTTTATATTTAGGATATAGTGAAACCATTTAAACATTTCAAATAATTTCAAATTAAAAATATAATACAATCTTTAATCATATTATCAACCTTTAATTTCAATATTATTAAATCTAAAAAATATTTTTAAAAGTTGACATTATTGTTAATTTCTAAATGATAATTTCAGTCATTGTTCAAGCACTTATTTAGAGTTTAATACAAACTACCACTTCCGTATGTATTAATGTTATGTTATGAAACATGAATAATCTCCTTTTGCGCCTTGAATACCTTGAAAATTCTGAAATTGCCTGTAGTTTGAGAAACTCTTGAAATCTTTGAAAAGACCTTAAATTTTAGTGCTTTCTTCACTTTCATAGCGATAAACTTTTTACTTACATTACTTTTTATTTTGGAAAGTTGAATAATATGCGATAATTGAAAAGCAGAGACTATCGGTTGCAGAAAAACGGCGGAACTAAAGTCAAAGAATTTCATTATAAATTAAGAAGTTTTGAGTAAAGCGGGCTAACATTTTGTGAAATGCTCGTAATGAAAACTGAGGAATCAATCAAGAATAATTTTATCTCAAGCAAAATTTGAAGTTTTGTTTACTGTTTCTATTGTTTTTGGTCCTTGAACCGTGTTGGACTCTACTTTAGACATCACGCTAAATTTAACAGTATTAGCTTGTAAGAATCATGGCAATTTGTTAGGAGCTGAGCTCTATCTTAGACAACCAGGTAAGTATGATATTTACTTCTATTAATGCAACACACTCATCTCTATGATATATTTGTTCAGACGTGTTTTGATTTCGATTAATATCTTTATTTAAAAGAGCTTCATCTATATATAGAAAATTATTAATATTTTACTGAGTTTTAGCTGGGATGCATTTTATCGAGCGCTTCATTTATTCACGAAATTTTATGCACAATCGTAATAAAATGGCCTTGGGATATTCTGGGGTAGCAGGAAGTGTTGTTTCTGTTGGATTTTATGCAACCACTGCCATTCGGCGATTTAATCACTTGCCTGCAATTGGCCTGAGCCTTGCTGTTGGTTTGGTTTCAAGCGCTGCAATATATACTGTGATGCGAGATTACGTTTATTGTGAGGTATTGAATTTCACAGACTTTAAAATGTTTGATGCACTCAAATTTCATTTCAAAAACAATATCAAAATGTTTTATGCACTCACGCTTCATTACAAAAATAATACCACTTTGATTTAACCAGCATAGGTTGTTGTTTTCCGTTTTTGCCTTGGCAGACTTCCATGCAATTTTAAAAATATCATTCTTACATGTATCATCTTGTAGTTAACGATTTTTATTTTATTTAACTGAGTAGTTTAACTAAATAATCTGTATAAAACTATTTGTAACACAAAGATCATTAAATATTTTGTGCAATATCAAAGTTGATTTTTACATTATATTCGAAAATTATTGGTTGATTTTTCAAGTTTTCATTCGATTTCGGCGTTTTTCATTAGAAAAAAGGCGTTTGAGTAACTTTGCTCAGCTGTTGCTTATAATCTCCCCGCTTAGAATAGAATACTTTACCGAATCTTGAGTTGCTGGCGTTCTTCTTACCTGTGACAGTGTATTTTGTATCACTGAAATTTGCATGAAAAACGGTAACGAAGTCATTGAGCAGATGTATTTTTTCACAGTGTCAATGACTTTATTCTTAGGGGGATTGAGAATCGTTGCAAATTTCATAATTATTTGATGTAATTCAGCATTAGTTATTAACTGGGTCTCGTAAGGGTGAAGATGCTTAAGGCCTTTTGAATGTGTTGTTGCAATTTTTCAACTGTGAGATAACTAAATCTGCAACGCTGTGTTCACTTTGTAGGAATTTCCCCAATCTTATAAATTGTTGAGGAAGTTCAGCATTTGGTCTGCTAAGTGAGTGGCAAGTCCTCTATAACGAACGTGATTTCATGGCTTTTCAATATTAGTCCTTAAAAATTCAACTTGGCCTAATTGTCCATGCTATCGATTATTGAAAGTATATTTAAGTGCCAAACAATGCTATATTTATTACAGCATCTTAAATACAGTTATTAAGTTTGTCCGCTTCGCAAGCAAAAGACAGTATTTTCATGTTGTTACTTACAGATTCCTCGGCACAAAAAGTACAACTGGCATTTTCAGGAAAAAATCGGTGTGCGGCTATCATTGAATAAAATCTGTCGCTCTGGAAGGCAACGAAATGTTTGAGATCGGAAATTGCACAGCTATACAATTCCAGCAAAACCTACTGGTCTACATGAGATGTCCAGTGTTCCAGCTGCACGCTGAATGAGTCAACCCTTTTCAGGGTGCTCATTTTTTCATTTACAATTTCAAAAACCTAAAGAATTGTATACTAAGTTACAAAGTTATTATTTTAAAGAGAAGAGACGCTAATAATCTAAAAACAATTAAAAACATTTTACTAAGATGATTACAACCAGGTGCAAATTTAAAGGATGATTATATTCATATACTGTATCCTCAATAATTTATATCTAGTGTTGTAATGTTGTAAAGTGATGATGCTGTTTTAGCGAAAAATCTTGACAATTCTCAATTATAGCTTTAATTGCTTCAATATTGTTTTAGTCTAGCATACGTTTTTTTGTTAAAAAATTCTTATTGTACATTTTTTCATTAAATATAGAAGTGAGGGTATTTGTACCACCTATAGCTAGAAAAGCTTTACAGGTGCTATCGTGTGCAAATTATTAACATTTTAGAAGTGGTATTTGTCATAAATATCCCTTATACATGCAGATTACAATATTTTGGGGAATATCAAAACTAATTTGTACTAATTTTGACGTTACTGCAAGTATTTTGCTACCTCTCTTTTCTTTTAGAGTCCACCTTACTATCCTCTTTACAACAATCATACTGGAAGCAAGCAGCTCACGAACGATCCAAATTATCCTTCATATAAATGAATTTTTTGTATAGAATTAATGGTTTTTAAATTTTATTAAATTACTTTATAATATCTATTTTAGAAAATGTTTTTGAAGGAATTTATTAAAGAAATTTAATGATTCCTTTTTATTAATAACTACTCCTTGCCGTTTTATTGTATTACATAATTTTTCACCATTTTCAAAATAGAAAATTTATCATGTTAACTATTTTTTCGTCTTCCACAGTCAGGTTGTTAGTAGGATATTGTAAGCTTTGAATTAGAGAATGAAATCGGGTACAAAGCATAGACTGATTGATGCTAAAGATCGGGTATTTTTTTAAATCAAATTTGAAAGGTTGGCTGAAGTTTTCACTGCATTACATTTAGTTTTACACATTCTACGAAAATTTCAGGGCAAAAGCATTTTTGTCAATGGATTATGACTATTTTGTCAATGGTGATTGACATTTATTTTAATATAGAAATATAAAAAATGACTAGGCTAAGACAAAAAATGCTGACATCAGCAAAATGTTTTTTTGGAATTTTTTCAAAGTTTTTATCACATGGTACTTTTGTACCAAAGTTCATGACAATAGCATTACTATATCAAAAATAAACCAGGGGTATTTTTACCTCTCCCCCTCATCTTTGTGAAACCAACATACATAAAAAAGGTTGTGAGCAATAGAGTTAAATTGAGAATAGATCTTATTTTATTTTATGTTTCTTATTGTGAAATTGTTGTTCAATACTAGATAAATATATATTTGCAAGTGTTGGGCTTAAGCGAACTTTCCATGGCTAATCGATCTTGCTAAACATAGAAACGGCCTTTGAATTCTAATAACGTGTTGTTGGTTGTCCAAATAAGTAATTCTTGTTAAGTGTTATAATCCATCAAATATTTTAATGTTGCAACTATTCAATATTTTAATGGTTTCGTCAATAGCTTTCTTTACTGGTACATTTGTATAAAGACTTTTCAGATCATATGAAAGCATGTGATTAGATGCGTTCTGTTTCATAATATTATTATGGAATGTTTTAGAATTGTTATTCTTGCTTCAGAAATTCAGGAAACTTATGGCCAAATACACTCGAATAACTGCAGGCTATTAAACTTTCAATGTATGTATTTTATTCCTGACGGATACATATGAAGAAATTTTGTGCAACGATTTTAAGACCTCTTGCGGCAAATTCTTATTACGTAATGATTACGACACCAATATAATTTCTCTGTGAGGATATAATTATATTAAAGATAAATTAGCCAACTATTTTTTGAGTAAAATAAAGTACATTGCAAAGTGATATTTAACAGTTGATGAACTTTTCAATTAATAAACAGTTAATGCTAATATCATTAAACGATTTTAGTACTTTAAGTTATTAACAGCAATTCTTTATGTAGTTGG
Source organism: Hofstenia miamia (assembly GCA_900660155.1). NCBI lineage: Eukaryota > Metazoa > Xenacoelomorpha > Acoela > Hofsteniidae > Hofstenia > Hofstenia miamia. The sequence goes on along the minus strand of CABFPE010000119.1, from coordinate 983,992 downwards.
TGATGTTTCAATCTAAATTAATATTATGATACAAACATGTAATAACAAATTCGTGCGAATTTTTACTTTATTGTAAATATTTTCTAAGAATTAATAATGAACATCATTTTAAATGATAGAATTGGTTAATTTTTACATAAGGGGAATTATGAAAACTTTGTTGAGACCACTATGTTTGATCCAGTAAAATTCGATAAAACGACCAAAATACATTTATTCAAAAACTACATTTAATAAGCATAAAAAATCCACCAAAGCAATTAATTACTTTAAGATAAATTCAACAAAGCCTGCTTAGCTTATTAAAATTAAAGAATTTGATACATCCATACATTAATTTAGATAGTGTCCTTACTTATATATTGCAATTGTAATATATAAAATCTAATGAATCTATATACATAGACAAAAATATTAACATCACTGATACAATTGTCCGATCCAACAGGCTAAATTGACAATATTTATTAATAAACAAAGTTTGAGTTAATAGTAACCAATTTAAACTTTAAAATCAATTTTGCTCTAAAAATTTTTAAATATTCAGTGCTTTCTTCAATTCGAATTTGCAAATAGCAAGTTAATGTATTTGTAAATTTGTTTATGACCATTGCGGTTATAAAATTAGCATTGTAATAATAACTCCCCTCTGCTATTGCTAAACAATCAGAGGGTTCATAGTTACACTATTAGTCATGCAATGCATTTACTTGATTTAAAGAGAAACGAAAAAGGTAAAATAGACCTTTGTTAGCTGCAAAATGCTTTCATAAATGACTAGCATCTTAACAAGTCTGAACGTAAAACAGGGAATATCTATTATAGACTCCATGTACTGTTTCCACATTTATAAATTATATGGACTGAAGAAAATCAAACACATGACATATAAATACAGAAAATTTAAACATTTTGCAATCTAAATTGTGCAATAAATTTTTTAAGTTTTTGAAGGTATTGTGCATTTGGATGGATGTCTTTCTGTAAAAAATCAGCATTGCTAAGATTGGTCGATAGCAAATCACCAAAAATTTGCTCTGCACTATCATTAATTTAGTAAAAAAGTTTGTAATTGCTTTTAACAGTTGGAGGAACAGGACAACGCCAACATAATATTTGAGTAAAAGGATAATCTGACTTTAAAATATCATACAATGCTTTCATATCACCAAGCATTTGTTCACGTGAAATACCCGGTTCATTGATATAATTGATACCCAGCATTATTAAAATTTTCACAGGGTTAATTGCTTTGATATGTGAAAATGTTTGACAAAACTGTTTGTAATTTTTGCCTCCTTCAGCCTTTATAATAATTCTTTGTGTTGATTTCATATTGTTCTATACGCAACCGAATCACCAACTACTATTAATTTGTTTAAGCTCATGTAGAGATTTAAATCGCGTAAATCTACTGGGATTGCAAGCAACTGCTTTAATATATGTGCTCTTCTTATTACTTAATGGTTTTTAGTGAAGAATACAATATTTAGGTTCTAGACTTTATAATTATGTTGCCTAAGCATTGAGCATCTATTCTAATTAAAATATCTAACTATAATATATATTTATGTTAAAATACGATTCATCTCAATTTATGCATTTAAATTAAAAAAGTATACCTCGGCATTGACAAACCACCACAATCTTTACTTTCCGCTGAGGAGATGAATCTTGCCTAGAAACCTTTGGAGACAGAGCACTTGCATTCATCCAGCAAAAAGAGCCCCTTTCGAGCTTTAATAATTTGGCCAAATGCATTCTCTGATAACTTTCTGTTAGTGTATCGCAAATGGGTGGGCTTTATAATGCCATGCGACTTTTCTAGTCCTTGGCCGCTAAATTTCTTAATTCCCTTGAATCGATTGATGAGATTTGGCACATGCTAAACTAAACAGATTACATGAATAAATCAATGCAGTTATTTTTGGTAAGGCCAGTACTGTTAATTTTGTTTGCACTGTTGAAAATGGAACTGATTGACCTAAAACTATTAAAAATTTCAATTTAAACAACAATAATTAAATATAGAAAATTAAATTGGAATAAAAACTATTCTAAATTGATAAATGTCTTAAATAAATTTTCAAAACGGTATACCCAACAAGCTTACCTAAGATGTGCATATAGGGAGTGACTTTGTCATTGATGCCAGGCATTATTGCAGCGCTATCTAAGTACAGGTTTATAAATTCCTTAGTCTTCTCAAAAATAGTTTTGCATATTTCCTCATCGGTGTTGGATAAGCAGATGAGCATATATATGTCGTACTAAGACTGCCACAAATTTGATATAAGAATTTTATTTTCCTGCCAACTGCAGATAAAATCTGCCAGTTCTAGTCTTTTAAATATAGTGATTCGTTCAGCTAATGAGGGATGACATCTCAATAGTGTTTTGCATCGCCTTCAATATAGACCTTAAAGCATAGCCCTAATGATCGTACTGCGTCAAAAAATGTCTGCACATGAACAGGCTTATGCCCAGTAATTCTCGATTTGATATCTAGGTTAAGCAGGTACTCCAGAAGCGATTTAAAGAGTCGATCAGATATTCTAAATCAACGAATTGTTAACATTAAAATAATCACTGCAACATTTAAAAAATAGGTTTTTAATTATTGCAACAAGTACCGAAGCGGTTTTAAGATTTACTGAAATTTAAATAAATGATTGAATAAAGTATTTTTAATTTAATAATTCTCTAGCACTAAAATAATTAAATAAATGCAATAAAATATAATAATTAAAATAATTGAACCTCAGGAACAAATGTAGTTCGTCTATCATAATATTATTTATATTAAACGAGAGAAGAGGAAGTCTTTGTTTTCTGTATTCACCCACATGTTGAATTGTTGGCCTTCTCCATTCTGGTGTTTCATAATATTCCATGGCAAAAGACATATTATGTCTATCATTTTTACTGACATGACAATATATGCAGCAAAATGTTGCACTGGCAAATTGAATCCCTAATATTGTGAGAAGGAACTTCATGTCGCCAGAAGTAGTAATTGACATTTTTGTTCAATTTCTATATAAATTTTAGACAATTATGTACGCCATCTTGTAACAAATTGTAATGACGTCGTAATTTTGCTCGCGCACTAATTTCTTCATATGTAAATTTGACCTCTCTTCATCACTGTCTTGGGGATACTGGACCATATATCACTAAGGCTGTACCAAATATCTGATATATATAGTGTCAGTGGTCATGTTATCCCTGAAACTGACTGAAAATATAAATATTTTTCAAATATTTTCAAATCAGGTGTGTCCCTTATATAACCAAATTTTTGGTTCATCGAAAAATTAGCTAATTTCCCAAGAGTGCTTGTTTGTCCTGAGAAGATTTCCTGCGGCTGCAATAGGTTTGGGGAATTGCCTTTTGCCTGAAGAAAATATCTCAGCAACTTTGCATTTATAGCTTATCCAACTTTTTATGTAGAATCCAATAAAACATCTTTCAAAAAATTCTATCTGCTAGTTTTGAAATATGAACCACTATAATATCGAAAATTTGCAAAATTGGTATTTTCGTTACGAACCCCTAACTTTTTTGAAATTAAAATATCAATTAATATATTCATAAAGAGCTATCTATTGCGCATCGAATGATGTAAAAAGTTTTAAATTTGGATTAAAATTGGCTGTGCTATGATTTTTTAAAAACACTAGTCAAACAAAAATGATAATTTTTGAAGTTTTTTTGTAAATGGTCCATTCAATATTGAAGATACAGGAATGACCTTCACTTATTAAAAATGTAGCATAAAAAGATGTATCTAATGCACTATGGCATGCTAAAATCGAACCATTTTTACGGTTACCTCAAACCTCTAAGCACATTGACATGTCTAGAGACGCCTAGAGATCTCTTCTCGACAAAATTTAATAGCTAATATCTCAGTGAATAACTGTCGTACCGACAGTGCATTCGATTAGGAATTAAAGGAATTAAATTTTTTTAATGTTGTCTAGTATGTTTTTTATTTGATAATTTTTACCCATAAATGATTAAATTCTTAGCGTGCATTGTTGTATTCTTGTCGAGGCGCTCCCGAAAATTAAGTTACAAAAAATATAATGTTTGCTTAGACAAACAGTCTAACAATTGTCAAGAAAGATAGTGAAGGTGAATTTCAGCCTTTTTTGGTGTTGGACAAAGTATGGAGATAGATAATATACGGGCAGTTAATAAAATTATTCATATAATATTTATTCTATTAACTAAATTAAAACAAACGAAAAGATACAATAAAAAAGTACAGTTTGGAGCTTTCAAAACTTTGTCGGGTATCCTTTAGCCTTCACTACAGCTGCTATGCGGGTGGGCATAGAATTGAAGAACCTATCCACGAAAGAGTTCGGAATTGCAGTAAATTCCTCTTCAGTAAATGTCCAAAGGTCATACTGATTGGGCTTCTGTCTGTTGTGAACACAGATTTTTACTTCTGTCCACATGTATTCAATCAAATTCAAATCTGGGGATTGAGTTGGCCAATCAGACAACATGCCACCCCATTATCTTCAAAAAAGTCTTAGTAGACGAAGCATGGTGCGGTGCGCCATCCTGTTGGTAGACATCGTTAGGTCCCATCTCAGACAACAAGGGACAATCCATTGTAATAAAAAGATAAACGATTTACATTGACATGAATGTGTTATCAAAAAACATGCCTACACACACATATATATATATAT
>CABFPE010000119.1:902944-946145 GCA_900660155.1 Hofstenia miamia | reverse complement strand
CGTTGTCATCCCTCTCGGTTGTTTTCCGCGGCCTCCCAGTCCGTTTTCTTGACCTAAGCGGGCTTGTTTCTGTAGCAGACCGAGCCAAGTGACGGCGGACAGCGCCTCTTGAAACTCCCAGTCTCTTGGCGATCTGCCGTTGACTGTATCCATCTTCAACCAAGAGCTGAATCTGCGCACGCTTGCCTACAGAGAGCTCCATCCAGGCACGCCGCATGTGCTGAAACAGAACGCAGATCAAAGCATTTTGCATCAAATGGCGGCAAATTTTAAATGATAATATATTGCTTGCACCCAAAGCGGAGAAAATGAATATAGCATGATATATGGCTGTCAGTGCCGGGTGGGCTCAGACTTTTGGCCGCTACTGTATGTCATAGATGTATCAATATAAATATAATCGTGAATGAATAAATAAATCTACCTCAAAAATAAAAGAAACTCATCTATTACAACGTTATTGAGGTCAAAGTTGAGAATTGACACTCTTTTTTACCAAATTTCCCCCAGAGATTGGTTCATGGGTGTTCTCCATTCTGCGCTTTCATAGTAATCCAAGGGAAATGACATTTTGACGATCGTTTTTATTAATGATGCAATATATACAACAGTAGGTTTCATTGGCAAATTGTAATCCCAAAGCCGTTAATAAGAACTTCATATCACCAGTTAGAATGTATTTGAAATGACATTGACTTCCATTGGTGACAATCTTCTCTTCTTTCAACATAAGATTAATTTCAGCAAAAAACTCTCTAAAATAGTTTATATTATAAATATTTTTAGAATTATTTACCCAAATGCACTATGCAAAGAATCATAATCTCGCCCCCTTTGGCAATTGCAATTGTGTGGCAGGCGTCTGCACTGTTAAATGATTCATTGCTATGATTGGGAATCACCGACATACTCAGCTGTACCATATCGTGTGTGCGTAAACTTTGCACCGTCCCCAGAGATTTTAATGATAAAATCATGTTTGAATTGCTACCTAAAATTTTGAGACAAAATTTTGACAAACACATGCTTGGTATTAACTTGGGACAGGCACAAATATGAGAAAACAGGAATATATGATAAAATATATTTGTTTATATATATATATATATATATATATATATATTTTNTTCTGTTAACAGAAAAAATATATATATATATATATATATATAATTTCATTATTTCTTAACTATTTTTTAGGTGAATCAATTTGATCAATTGCTCTTAATCTAGCATAAATTGCTACTTACCGGCCAAAAAAATTTTTCTCACGACATTTATGAGTTCTTTGCCTACAGAAACATATGCTCCTCCATTTTTTATTGTAGAGAAAATTTGCAAATTTTCTTCTTTCATTTGACGTCTAAACTTTCTGATAAGATACAATTTTGGTAAATTGTTTAATGTAGAGAACTTTTTCTATTTTCCTTCGCTTTTCATCTACTTCTTCATCACATTCTCCTGAGAAATCGAGCTTGATAGATTGACCCACGTCATCAATTAGCTCCAAATTGACAAGCTGCAATCCAAAAAATTGAAGAAACCATGTATATTCTCATAAAGTTTAACCTATAAATAGGTATGTAAGAAAATCTACGCATCTAAGAAATGACTTCTAACTTATAATGTAATATATATTCTCTTACTTGAGTTTACTAAGTTTAATGTTATATACAAATTCCATCGGATTAGGTCTGAACGGAGTAGAAAAACTTCAGTAATTTTTTACCGAATGTGAATTTTTTTCCGTTTAAATCTTCATGCATTTAATTACAAAAGAACTACAAAGACTTAACCAAATACGAAATAATTAAATCCCTGAAAATTGTGTCAAACTTATTGTGTCTTAGCTGAAAATACTATTTCAAGAAGTTCATTAAATGCATACTTTTAAATGCATCAATAATTGACTTTATATGTATATAACCCTAAACAGTTAGATATACTAATATTCAATAAGAAATTACAATAACATATTAAGCGCCCTTATAATAGACCCTTTGTTATATTTAGCGCCATTATAATAGTTCAATTTAGCTTATATTCAGCCCCCTTATTATAGTTCATTTTGGCAAAATTTGGAAACCCCTATCTCCTTAGCTAATGACCCTATCTTGCCCAAACTTACTGCACAATTGAAGCATTGCATAACGAAGCTGAATACACCAAAGTCCCCGAAAATCAGCTATTCAGCGCCATTATGATGATGATTATAATAATAATAATAATAATAATAATAATAATAATAGACTTAGGCACATTTAAGTCACTACAAAATTAAAATAGAAGTTTCCTTATTAGCAGTAGCGACCATATTTATCGTTAATATGACATGCATTGCAGAAGTGACTACAAGTGTTAAGTTTGTCAAATACCGTCAAAAAGTATGGCCAAAATTTCTTGTATAACTGCTTCTTCCCAATGGTCTAGAATCAAATAGATTAATGTCAGTATGCAAGTCAATAAAATGCCCAAAGAAAATATGCGATTAAAATAAAATTTCTGCGAATTTGATTTTTTCAATGATGTACATTGAAATATTTGTTTATCTGATGAACGTAAACCAATTCTCGAAGAGTGATAAAATTTTATAAAGTGTGAAGCAAAAGAGTAATTTTCTCGCAGAAGTTTGTTAAGCAATGTTAAATCCAGAATTTGCAAACAAAGAGTTAAAGGTAATAATTTTATTTTTCGAAGACGAATTTTATATCCATCGCGAAAAGCGGGATTGTAGGCGCGCTAATTTTTTGGCATCAAGCATTGAAGGAACCCAAGTTTGAGAAGCGTATGTTAGTTTGGACAATACTAAAAATCTATAGAGCTGAAGTTTAGATGTCCAGTTGTTGTTAAGATGTATGTTGCGCTTTAATTGAAGAGATACGTAGTTGGCTGATCTGATTTTTTGTGAAAGATGATAAGTGAATTTTAGGTTAGTATTAATATAGATTCCAAGATATTTTATAGTCTTTATAGATGAAAGAGTGCAGCCCTTAGATAGATGTTTCATTAATATTTCAAGTAAAGAAGAGTAACAAGTTTCCACAAAATCATCAAGGCTTAGATCATCGTTAGCTGCAGACCAGCGCAAATTTCGTTTAGGTTTTCTTTTTTCACAAAAAATTCATTCCAGGCTGCAAAATTGCAGTTAAGATGTATTAAAGCATGATCGGAAAAGTTAGATACGGTTTGATAGTTTCCAAATTATTCAAATCAACGTTATTAACAAGGACAAGATCAAGAATATTTCCAGATTCATGTGTTGAGAAACTTACAACTTGTTCTATGTGCTATTCCTCCAACAAATCAATTAGATCTCTATCGAACTGAATAGTAGAGTAATAGCTATTCCAAGCTACGTTAGGAATATTAAAGTCACCACAACAGATAACCTGGGTTGATGTGATGTTGTGTAATAAAGCATATTCCTTAATCGCTTTGAAAATGATTTTAAAAGCACAACCAATTTCAGAAATTTGAGGTCTGCTGCCAATGGGAGGTATATAGATACAAATGTGAAGAATTACTCTTGAATGTAAGTTTATTATAGAGCTACAAACAAAATGTAAAGGCTGATCAAAACCTTCTTCAAATGTGCTAAATTTATTCTCTTCTCCAGGTGATATCAAATCGGGAACTAAAAAAACTAGATGACCCAGGATTCTCTCTTGAAGTTTTCCAGATACTTGGGTAAGATCCATTGCTAGTATTGAGCCTATTATTAAGACTCTTTGCTGCGTAAGTGCTTTTTGTGATTTAGGGAGACTAATGTTGAAGCCTAGCACTTCTGCTTCTTGTAATGATTCCTGTTTGACTTGTCTTCCTGAAATTGGCTTCCGCAAGACTGAAGGAATTCGATATAATCATTTATGGGCTTGTAATTACTCATTTGGAAAATTAATATAATGTTGTCGATGTGTCCCCAGCATAGACTACATAGTGGTTTAATCGGAGATAGGATGTAGTCCAGAAACATCTGAGATGCAAACGGGGATATTGCCAGACCCATAGGAAGCTTTGTGAATCGATATCTAATACCGTCAGGCGATAAGAAACATGTCTTATATCGTTGACTTTCTTCAATGTCTAAATGATAAAACGCAGATTTAAGATCCATTGTAATAATCACGTGGTCTGGTGGCGGTTGTATCTTTTTTATGACTGTAGAGAAGGCTGGTAAGAAGAACTTAGGATGCAGAGAGAGTTTAGTTACTGGGCTAAAGTCTACAACTAATCTGATTTTCTGTCTGTTTTTTTGAACAGCAAAGCAATTGAATACGAACGGAGAACGTGGAGCTTCTTCGATAATACATGCTTTCTTGTAAGCTGAAATAAGTGCCAAAACGTGTTCCTTAATATGTGCCGGGAATTTCCTTGGTTTCTTTGAAACGAAGGGCTTAAACTTAGAAAACGTGATAAACGTGGCCTTAATAGAGCAGGTAGTTTATGATGAGTGTTAAGGAGTTCCCATTGAATTTTGATGCTAGGGAAAACGTAATTCGGAGGGGTTCCGGGTTCCAGAATAAGAGGTTGGTCTGAGATTCCTGGCGGAAATTCCATACATTCCGGCTCCAAGCTTACATGCGAGAGATCGAGCGGATCTTCTTCGTTATCGTTATCATCTTGTTCATCTTCTAAGTAAATGCGATTACGTGCCAAAAACTGGGCTAATAATAGCAAAGAGTTATATGTCTCTTTGGCAGATGTGATAAGGAAACATAGTAATCGAGGAAATTTTGCTGTGCTGACTCTGGTAATCTAATTGCAAGTTCATTAACTCTTTGTAACAAATTTAGATCGATAATAGGTCTATTTTCACCTGGTGTAGTGAGCGACAGAGTAGTGTTTATCGAAACGTGTGTAGAAGATAACAAAGCGTCTATTACATGGGCGAGTGGTGAAGCAGGTATATCCTCCATAAAAGAACTATCAGAGTGCAAGAATTACAGAATCCAAACTAATGTTATGGCCTAATGTAATATTAGGACTTACTGCATTAAAGAACGAGATATCAGGGGAATCCAGCGTAAATTCCAGAATAGATGATAAGGTATGAGAAGAACTATTCCTTATTGGGCTGCTCGCGAGGTTTTTTCTTGAAAGACTTGTTCTTTGTTCGTTTTGTCTTTGGAGCTGCTGGCTGCGGTAGGTGATCGATGCCAAGTTGTAGCAAGGCGATGTCCTTTGTAGCGGCAATTGTATTGTCCCATCCATATCTCTGTGCTGAGAGGAGCACATGTAGTCTATAGGATACATCCCTTCTGTTATCGAAGTCGAGTTTTGTATAGTTTCGCAAGAGGTTTAGGAGGAGAGTGAGTTCACGTCGATCTCGTCCTCTACACGTAGGTAAGGCAAGAGTATCCTGAATCTGTTGAGCAAGCAAGCTAAGATCTGAAGCAGCGAAGGGTTCTGTTCCAATAACGTTCGGAATAGAGGTGGCGGCAGTTGTTGCAGGAGCCGGACTATTGTCGCGATGTTGCGGAAGATTGGGAGAGCGTTGGCGGCCCCCATGCAGAATTAACTCTTCACGGTGATGGACTGTAGCTGCAAGTGTTTCTAATTTGACTGACCAATGTGTGTCAGGTTCAGAATCGTAATCGGTATCTGTTGCTGTTGCAGTGTGAGAAGTAGTAGGAGTATCTTTCTTCTTATTCTTCGTTTTACTTCAGGTTTGTGACATGGAGAGAGTCGCACGACGAAAAAATGTTTTACTAAATTTATTTTCTTCTCCAGGTGATATCAAATCGGGAACTAAAATATGACATCATCTCATTGGTTTATATATACCACCATGTTCCGGCGAAGAACTGCGATCGTATTTAGCAGCTATAACAAAATTTAAAGAAGGGTAAATTTTTTGCTCAAGGGTTTTGTCAAACCAAATTTCGCATAATATTTGTATGTCATAGATCATAAGAAAGGATTCAAGGGATAGGCGACGTTCAATATTTAATAAACTTTGACAGTTAATATATAAAAAGTTTAAAGGTAAGGTCTTATTGCACAGTCAATCTAAACAGACACTGTTTTGATAAATTTTGAGATTTTTTAAATTAATACTTTTTTTGCTAGGTCAGACTGTATAAGTTCCCCTCTTCTCTAGTAAATTTCGTTTTATTTCTCCATCTTTTGGACTTAACTCGGAATTAATTAAGACTTTGGATTCCTTAAAGTTCTTCAATTTGTAACAATTGGAAAGAATAAGCCGCTTTGACCATTCGCATCCAACATCAATAATTAATTTACGATTGGAGTTAGCTTTAGTTTTACCAATTCATAACATGTTTCTAATGCTCGCTTTATCGACTTATAAAATATTTAAATAGATTGATAACGTTTGAAAAATCTGATTGAAGTTAAGCATGTGTAGAATCAGTGTTGTTCTCAGGAATACCACCAATCATAATGCGTTGCTTGTAAAGTTCGTTAGAGCTTACTTGAGAAAATGAAGAATTATTCAATGATTTTAGGCTTTCATTGGTTGAATTAAGATTTGTATTCACAATTTCTATGTTTTGAGAAATTTCTGATATTTTCTCAACAATCTCTAAGCATTGACTAATGGATTTTGATTGCTTGGCTGATGTGAAGAAATTAGTTTTGCACTTATTGTCGATACATTGAGTGCAAAATACAAGAAAGTGCTCATGATATTGTAAGATCACCTCAATACAAGATTGAGAAATGCCATTACATTTTTATTTAAATGATAAGATGTATCATAACTTGAACAAGTAAATTTGTTAGCTTCGTTAGATACAGAACAGGTTGAACATTTTAGATTAGAGCTTTTCGACACAACATTGACATTAGACATTACGTAGTAGAAATTGATAGCCGGTTATAATGCAGTTTACAGAGCGTTTAGCAAACACCAACCGCTCTCGACAACAAATTATTCAATAGGTAATCAGGTACAAAATATTCATTAAAAAGTATCTAGTGCACACCAAAACGGTTACGCTAATTTAATATATTAAGCAAATTTTGCGGATTTGGGGAAGTGTTATAACTGCTTCCGGGAGGAGTTCCCAGAGATTAAAATGCTCGCATGCAGTGTCAAATAATAAAAGAGTAATTTCTATTTTTTTAAATATGTAAAAAGAAGTTGTTTGAAAAGTTTATTGTTTATTTGATGTTGTACATAAACTACGTTTGTTATTACTAACTAAAAATTCGGGGAGTTTTGTTATTCTAAATACGGCATAACCAGCTATGGAACATAGCATTTGAAATGAATTACCGGTAGAATTTAGATTCTCTGAAAATTTGAAAGGTTTAACCAATATATTTATTGTATATATTACATTTATATTCAAAACAGATAACCTCCATGGTGGTTTCTTTGGAAATGTTAAACTTAGATATCATTGATGAGGTCTTGATCCATGGTGCACTTAGATCGTCTACAACATGAATGTTGTGCCATCCACCACAAGATTTTTCACATTTCCCTATAATTCCTTTTCCAGTTTATCGCTTTGAAAGTAGCACAGGCATACATAATCATTTTTTCTTTTAGTAAACAGTTAAACTTATCAATGCCATCAGTGTATTATGAACTGCTATTGATGTCTCTTTTGTTAAATGATCGAATCTTTTGCCTTTGTTTTGCATGTCTTTTATTTTTTTGCAAATAACGCAATGTATTTGAGTCTTTTCATTTATTTCTTTAAATTCGGATGCAACTGGTCAATCCAGTCCATTGGTGGAACCGGCTGGTTTGTGCCGGCAAAAATGTAAATTTGCATTCTCATATAACTTCATAAAAATAACGCTGCAAACCCGCAGAATAGTATATTCAACGAAAGTTAAAATATGTAGAAAAATTAACAATATAAAATTATAGAAAATACAATGGCAATTGACCGTTAGAAACAGCCTCCTTTAATAATGATTCAACGGAAGCACTATCTCATAGTGACCGCTTTTCTGAAATGATTCGTCAGAGACTGAATTATCAATGTCGGTGTTTGAAACCTTTCCTAAAAAATTAATTTATTTGTGTTTGTCTTGACCAATTTTAATATTTTTTGGCTGAAAATTACGCTTTAATAATTATTCTAAGCCAGCATGCGGCCGGCGAAAAACCGGCTGGGTCGGGTCACTGGCGGCCTTTTCTAACTTTAATTCAACTTTGTCCAACTTGCGGTTTCTTTCAAGTTTGCATAGGCTAAGGTGTACATAATAACAGGTCATGACAAGCTTTAATGTCTAAAATTATCGGAAGCCTAAATCTCAATTTACATTATTGTACTTCCCATTATATTGCTTCTTTTGCAAGTTCTTGTATCTAACACTTCTAATGCATATTTTCTACATGATAGTAACCAGCAGTACTACTTTTTCTTTTAGTTTTTTGTAAAATGACCAATATCTGAAACAGGAAAACTTGGTTTTGAGGAAGATCATGTATCATTATTCATCATCATATATGCTTATATTCATATATAGAAATTCCCCTTTGAAATCTTTTTTAATCGTAAGCATGATTTTGGTGTGTTGTGGAGAACATTTGACAATATTTCTGCATGTAAATATTGAATTGAAATAGTATTTTGAATTACAATCCTTCTATTATTCATATATTTATACAGATGTAATAATCCGTTGACTACATATAGAATCGAAAATTTTAAAAATTAGTTACTTACAAAATAGTCATTCACAACACACATCAAATCGAAATCATCATCACGAAAAAGTAGAAAATACTGAAAAATGTTAAATCGTACATTTATTGTAGTTTTTGAGGTACTTCAGCGCAACTTTCTCACTTCATTGAATTGCCTACTAAATAATATATTATAACTGAAATGATAAATTACAGCAAATATAATTGGAAATAACTGATGTTTACAATTACTTATATAAATATTAATAAAAAAATCGAATTTAAATCAATTAGAATTAAAAACGGGAGAGAAATTTTCCAAAGTCTATTAGATTTTCTTTGATTTAATCAACAATCCTAATTTACTTTATTTGATTTATTATTACTGTATATTATTTTGAAAATATTTAATTTTTACACCATTGCAAAGGTTAAGAAATCACTACACTTTTAATTCAACATTATTTGGAAAACCTAAAAATTAATTATTTGACCGAACAAGTGGTTCTTGAAAAAACACGCGTGGTAAGATCATTAAACTACAGAGATTTGACACAATCTTCTATCCATTTGGCTCTACTGCTTAAACATCGAATTTTGTTAATGCACAAAGTTTTGCATCATTTGCTTGTATGAACTATATAATTTTTTGCTGTAAATTACCTATTTTCAATTGAAAAACAAAATAAGATTCATCTTGCATTGAAGAAAGATTTAAGATTGTAGCCATAAACAAGTTCTTTTTTATATATTGCAAAGTTTCCGTCAATGAGATAGTTTAGCTTTTCTGACCACAACGAAGCGGAAACCTTACTCAAAATTGAATTTTTGATAAGCATATTTTTACCATTAGGCCTGAGAGTATTATCAACCATAGTATTTTATGACCTTTCATTACATTTTTGTTTCACATAATTAATTTGTTGTAAACAGTTTTCGTGTCTTTAATATGACTTTTGACATTTCCAAGATTTGATTCAAATGGAAATGTAGATGTAGTGTAAAGTGGGTCATGCATTGTCACACTGTCTACTAGACGTATAATTGTATAGAAATTAGCATCTAAGTGCTCTTTCCGTACAATTGTTCATATTCCTCAAATTTGAAGCATGAAGCGATTCTTAAGAAATGATTTTTTAATAATGTAAGATTTATTTATTGTTATTAAGGATCTTTAGTATTTTTAATAAAAATATTAGACTAAAAGCGATATATTTCGCTCAACTTGAGCATCGTCACTTTAACAAAAATCCCTCTAAATGTGCACTTTTTTTAAAAAGATAATTTTTTACAATTAAACGTCAATTATAGGAAATTTATGCTTACATATGCAGTTATCTTTGGTGTTAAGACTTTAATCCACATTTTCTTAGGTGTTCTAATAAAATAGTTACATTCTCTACATAAAGGAATTGTTTTAAATCTAGTAACTCTTCTATTATTGCTCAGTTCATAACAAACTAGGCTAGAATTGAGATGTGAATTATACCTTTGAGGCATCTTTTAATTCTCTTATGCCAAAATTTCAAGGTATTTCAGGAGCGTCAAAGCGTAGAAGACTTTCTTTTATCTAACTTCAGCTTCGAAAATTTCCATTTGCCTTCACCCGCGCAACCTTTTCATTCATATTTTTACTTGCATTAATAGGTTAAGTGAAAATGTCACGATAAAATCTTTTCTTACGTTTTTGAAATTCTTCAAAGTTAATGCATTTATTTAGTGCAGGCAATTATGTTTTTAGTTGTAGTATTATTAGCTATCTTGGTTTTTTATTGATGTTGTGTTTTTGTTTAGTTATTTTAATCCGCCCATTATTTATGCGGAAAGCGTGTACGGTTTGGCAGATCATAAAACACTCGTATTCTTCGATGTCCCGGGAAAGATCTATAATCGACAAACTCACTAATGAATTCTCACCAAGTCATTTAGAAGTCATTAATGAAAGCTATCAACACAATGTTCCCAAAGGCTCCGAATCCCATTTTAAGGTCGTTGTCGTTTCAAATGCATTCGAAAACAAGAATCTGGTTTCACGACATCGTTTAAGTGCGCATTTGCAAAAAATTAAAATTTTTTAATATATTATTTTAAATTTTCATCACTAGCACTAATACAATTTTTTTGAAATTTAAGTTGATATTTACTATTATCCAATTTTTTCTTTTATATTCTAGAATTGTTACACAGTGGTTTTTAATTTCATAATTTATTATTTTTCTACTCTTAATCAATAACAATAATTTATATTTCTAAAAAGTCTATTTGGAAAAATTAATAACCTTTCACCTTTCGACTTTACAACAAGAGGAAATTTAGGATTCCGTTTGGAGGTAGCATAGTCTGCTCTTGAAATAACTTGTATTTCTTTTGAAATTATTTGCTTAAATAAAATATAGCAAATGCCTGTAATGTCTTTGAAGAAATATAGTACCTTATTCAACCATTTATTTATTTTTGTGCTCGCTTCGTTTTTCATAAATTTCTTTCATAAATCTTGATGATTTTGTAAATGCTCACTAGTCACCAAATGCTTGGAATATGATTTATCCAATGGTCTCCACGCATTATCTATCCATACGAAAACTCCAGCAGAATGGGAGAGACAAGTGGAAGTTCCTAAATCGCCACCTTGTTTAGGGGGTGGCGTTAAGAAATAATTTTGTACATTGTTTATAATTGGTTCATTAATACTGATTTTTGTTTGTTGTTTAATTTAAAGAGATCACGTGTTGCTGCGTATTTAGATTATGCTAAAATTTATTAAGCTTCTTAATTTATGAATAGCGCATAGCTACGTTTTCTTCAATTTCTTTTTAAATGTGATTGAGGCCTCTCATTGGGGTTCGACTCATGGGATAATACGCGTTTATCATTTTTTATTTTTGTTTGAATTTAATTTCGATGAATCCTAGAAGTTCTCATATCCATGACAAAATCTATTTTGCAAATAGCTTTATGATAATATCTAAGATATTTCTTAGTACAATGAGATTTGAACATATATGTAGTTATATATAATTGATGTAGGCATTCCTGGTTAATTCACTGAACATTTTGAAATTTTCTGTGAACATTCTTAACATGTCTTTTTCAAGTTTAAAACTGAATCTTCTATTTTAACCGTATCAGCCAGACTTTTTTCACTTTTAAAACCGAGAACCTTGTTATGAAATCAAAATACTAAAAGACTAAAAATTCGATTTTCTTGTATACTACTGTCATAATAGTGCTGAATTAAAAAATGTGTTCCAAGACAACAAAAAACGCTATTTTTTTTTGTAACATTGTGTATAAATAGAAAAATAATGTACGTATATTCTTATCATTGCTAACGAAATTAAATGAAAGTGAGAGCCAAGTTTTTCAAATAAGAGATGTAACATTATTTCTCAAGGGGTGCTGAGGCAGCATCCGGTCTTTGTATTGTTAATGTGATTATCATTATTTTATCTTAAAAGCGCATTTGCAACATTCAGGATACACTGGAAATTTGTTAAGGCCGTCAGGTTGAGTGATTCTTTAAAAAGCTTAAGGACAATGACTTAAGAAAATGAATTTGTTATCTCCGATCAATCCTGGAATTGTAAATAGTTAATGGTCTAATTTTCGTTGTTTCATTTCGTAATCGATATTACTAATCAGCAGCATGGTGCGATACAGATGCACCACTGTACAAGGGTTCACCTCGATTTAGTGAAAAAATTTCAATTTGAAACACATTATTCGATCCCAGCACATCGTTTCGATATGAGTTCTTATAATTAGTTGTTTTGGGGATAGTACCGCATATTGTAAGTAAGAGACTAGCGACGCGCAGTCCAGAGGTCGTGGTTCAATAGGGTCTTTTGTGGGCTAAGCTGTAATCAATTGTTCGAATCCTGATTTTTTATTATTGTTCCTTAAATTTCATGAATATCGGTTTTTAGTACACTTGATATAAGATCCCTGGCTTTTCAAATTTTGGCGATTTAAAGGAATGCAGTGTACGTGTAGTGCAACATCGACAGTTTAAAAGAAACAACCTGTAAAATACCGTAAAGGAGCATTTAAACTTATTAATAACTTTGAATTTCGAAGGTGGTTTTGAAGCAGCATATGCATACTACATAGGCATTCTTCCGTCTGTCATCTCACCCTCATTTTAGCCTTCATATTGCAAAACTAGATATTTTGTTTAGCGATTACAGGCAAGTTAGTTTTTTATCACTAGTTCTAAGCTCACACAAAATACGTGTAATTGTATGTTGCAAATCATAAAAAGTTGTTCAAACTATACCATCGTTTGTCTGTGCTCATGTTATATCTTTGCAGCTTAATATATTGTATCACAACTTATGGTTCAGCGATACCAGGGTGAAATCTTTCAGAGGGTTAGATGGCTTTCCAGTGACGTCTCGGGGACCAAATTTTATTTGATATCATTTGTTAATATTTTATCGTATTATTTATTTAACAAGCTTTCCAACAACTGCTATAAATGTGCACCATCCGCCCAGCGGGCTTCCACCACAACTTCGTTTTTTTTATGGATTTCTTTATTTCTAATTTATTCAAATGATTTGCAGTGTTTATCATGTTTAGAGGAGCTCATTTTAGTATTTAAAAAATTATTCAAAAGTAAAGTTCTCATAGTCATAGACTTCTGTTTGAACAAATATTTGCTGAAATACTCAAATTTTTACACGATAGTTTACATTCAATAAATCTTAAAGAACAATTTGAAAGGACAGAACCATGCAACAATGACTATGTATTTGAAAAAAGGAATCTTTTGACATTTATATTCACAAGAAAAAATGAATTTTCGGTGCAAAAATTTAAAAGCATCTCTGTAATCCCAACAAAAATAATAAATTAATTGCTTACAAATCCCCCTGAAAATTTTCAACATGAAATTATCACATTATTCTGTTATTTGTAATCATCCACGCAGAACTCGAATCTGCAGTCAGAATTTGGTAAAACCACTCGGGTGTTTGCTCAGGCGTGTTTTTTAAGTAGTGCATTTTTTAGTCATTGGAAATGTAAATTTGATATGAAACGTGTTTAGCCTTTCTTTACATTTGACCTATAAAATGAAGCAGCCAATCAAATTCATTATACGATTTCGCCGGTTGGAACCAGTGCACAGTGGACTAGCAGGTGAAAAAACTCTACAAATATAATTTTATAAATCTTTATTTTTATGAAATACATAGAAAACAATAATTTTGAATTTCAAAATATTGCGTCATACGATGCAAGCTGATATTTCTGATGCAATGTGAAAGCAGTCTTACGCACAATTTACTGGCTATTTAAATATAGCTGCTTGCAGTCACTGATGACCATATTTATAATCTGTTTAATAGATCCGTTAACTGGCAAGCCAATTTTAATGCGCTTAGACTTTACAATTTTGTCATATATTATTTTGTTCTGAAGTTATTTTCCCACAATTTAGTGATTCTGTCCAACTGTGCAGTAATTGAACCTTCCTCGTGACAAAAAATACATTGCTATAAAATATAATAAATTAACAAATTTTAAACTATGTATAAACAAATACTAGGCTGAATGCAAAAAGTTTAAAAGCTTAAATATATTTACGCTTTCTAAAGTTTTAAGTATAATACATTTTAATTTTTGAATTTTTTGTATTATCAACAGTTAAATTGCTATACATGACAAATATGTTGTGAAATAACTAAACTTTATGGAAACATTACTTCAAAAAACAATAAATTTAAAAATTGCAACAAATTTTTATTTCATGCAAGTCTGTTTCAATTTCTTGTAGACTTCAATGTCGAATTTGTGATTGTCTATATTTGGGATACATTCCAATTTCATCAGATTCGCAGTGGAAATTTAAACAATGATGGCCAATTTGGCCACGATTACATTGGTTTACAATTATTAATCCTTCTTGATGACACTCAGTGAGGAGGAATGGAACTTTTTTAAAATATGCAAGTTAATTGTGGATTTCGGTACCAAAGCGTTGTCCCTTACACTGAAGAATCACATAGCACCTCTTTCTTTGCGTGAATATCTTGAGCAAAATGAGGTGAAAAAGAAATTAAAAGCGATCAAAGGAAAGGTGGTCACCAAACAGCAATGGCGCAAATTATATGAATCTGATTGCGTAGTATTCGACGATCTCGATATTTCACTGATTACCTCCTTGTTAAGAAATGCCACTGATATCAAACCACCATCTACTGGATGGGATGTCCTGCCTGCTAAGGATGGTAAATAATTTAAAATTGCAATTTTCGAACTGATTTATATTAATAGTTGCATTTGTTAAGTTTTCATTTGGCACTAGTCTCATGCAAAATCAACATTTATTCGTAATTGCATTTCTATCGCTTAAATAAATATATGGATAAAATCAACTATCAGATTTGCTATTTTAAGTTTATTATTAAAAATATTCTAAGATCAAATTCGAATATATACAAATCGAAAATTGCAATGATAACGAAGTTTAAGCACAATGTATAATGTAATTAAATATCAACACTTCAAATGTGCTTAAATTTCACTTTTCTGTAGATGCATCTATTGCTGCTGATATTGCTCGTGTTAAATACTTTCGTAATTTTGTTTATGCGCATACAAGCTCTACCAAGCTTAGCGATGTCACATTTGAATCGCATTGGAATGAGCTATCTGCTGCTCTTGTTCGCCTAATTCCAGATGCTGAAGAAGATATCATTAATATCAAAAGGTCATCATCGACATCTTCAATAGGCGAAGTCAAAGATCTCATTTTTCAAATTAGAAACGAAGGTGCGATTGTTAAGCAAAATGTTTCAAGTTTGGAACGAAGGGTTCAACATCATTCCCATCGTTTGGATTATATAATGAGCAAAGTGAAGACCAATAGTATAAAAATTGGGAAGCTGAATTTACTTAAACGTCAATTTCATTCTCATTACATTGCAATCACCAGGTGTTTTAGTCCATTCGCTTTCAGTTTAGATTACACTACTGACATTTCTAATATCTTTGCTCCACTAGTTTATAAATGTGGAACTCACACTTATTATGATACAAGCATTGAATTTTATGATTTTTTGCGGCACCGTTTCGATGCAACTAGCACCACGCACACCACATTAATTAAAACCATGCAGTCTTGTTTATCATCGGATTTGGAAACAGATGCACATTTTCCCGCCATATCTGATAACCGTGAGAGTCTCTGTCTTGTGGTTGAAGGCTGTCGTGGCATTGGCAAAACCATAACTTTTTTAAAAATGCTTTACGACTGGAGTCAGATGGATGAGTTTGCGTCTAAATTTGATTTGATATTTTACTTAGAGGAATCTGATTTCTTTGGCATTACCAAAGGAACTAGCATAATTGACGTAATTGTTAAGCGATATACATTTGCTGCAAAATATTATAAACTTTTAAAAAATCTGTTGTTACACCACATTGCCACGTACTCCATATGCTTTATTATTGATTGCAAATCAAATATTTCTGCTTCTTTGAACAAGTTTATTAAGCTTGCTAGAGTGACATGCTTTTTAGTTATTGGAACTAGATCCCGCTCACTACTTCAAATGAAATGTGATTATAGAAATACTATTCATATTTATGGACTCACCTCACCGAACTATCTGTTTAACCAGTTCATTGAAACATTCGATCTGCACTCATTTCGTAAACGTGGTATTGAATTAATTGAACTTTTGAATAAAGAACTTTCATGCTTGCCCATTTCTATTTCCTTCATTGTCCAAATTATTTTGGATGTTGCCGTTAACCCATTCAAAATCACCAATAAAACCAGTCTTTATTTAGCGATTTTTCGTATGCTTTCATGCGAGGATTCAATGCGACATAAGACATTAACATGGAAAAGCAGTTCAAATTCGAAAGCTCTCCTTACTTGCGCCAAGCTTTACTTTCAACGTTGTGAACGCGGAGATAATTTGAAAATCCGATTGAGTAGCGATATTCTTGTTCAACATCGTGAACTTAGTGATTATTCATTCTATTATGGTGGAAATGATTTCAGTACAGAGTGGGAGTGTTGTTTAGTTGCATTCTACCTAAATCACCTTGTCTTAAATCAGGGAGCACTGCAAGCGTATGAATCCAATCTTATGTTTAGGCCTGACAATGAGGATGTTCTTAAATTTTCATTAGGCATGTCTTCCACTTTGGCTAAAGCTATATTTGATAAAATTAGCGATCACCAAAGGTGCATTAATTTGCTT
This sequence comes from Hofstenia miamia, assembly GCA_900660155.1. NCBI lineage: Eukaryota > Metazoa > Xenacoelomorpha > Acoela > Hofsteniidae > Hofstenia > Hofstenia miamia. The sequence continues at coordinate 929,318 of CABFPE010000119.1, read as the reverse complement.
CCTTATGTCAATTCTCAGGCTAAAGAAGAACTGGCATCATTTGTCAACATAAAAAATTCTAGCGTTCAATTGTCGATACCTTTAACGGAATCAGTTACATATGTTGAAGGGGTTTCAATACTTCTCTCTTCGAAGGAATGTACAATCCGAAGGATTATTATTAATTCCTGCAGCCATTTAAGTTTGCTTCTCTTTGCAATTGGCAATTCATCTTCGTTGCAGGAGATTGTTGTGAAAAATGTATCAAATATACAATTACTGTTTGATTTTCTGCTCACGTGCCGCAGAAATAGTGTCACTGTTGTCCATTCGGAAATGGGCTTGTCGTCTGTTCATTACGTATCGAGTAGTGAAATGGAATTATTTTTCACGTCAATGAAATTCTCTTCTCTTCAATCATTTTGTCTGATTGACGCGCGTATGCATTTCAAGTCATGTTTATGTTTTGATATATTCTCTGCCGCATTTTTAAGTTCTCCTCATGCTCGCATTGTGGATTTAACTGGTTTAAAATTGTTCTGTCAAGAATGCGAAAATCAGTGAAATTTCAAAATTTTCCGTGCTTGTGTTAGTTTCGTCTGCTAATTTACCAAATTAGTTCCTATTTCTTATTTAAAGTGCAAATCAGTTTTGGGAGTGGGAGACTCTTTCTTTCGAGAATTAAATTTTTTTAAGCAGTTCGAATGTTTTTGCGTTCGATCTCCACAGGGGCCAATCTAATATTTGAAGAAAATGTTTTATCAATTCAATATAAAGATAACAATTTTATATCCAAATGTTTGTAGCAGTTGAGTGTAAAATACGAGTGCTCCTTCAGGTCCATATTTGAAAACACAGCTAAATCTTTTGTTTTCATGTTTCTTTCCCAAATCATGTTTGTTTTGGTAGCAACTACTTCAAATGATATGTGATATAACTCTTGTGAAAATTTTCAGTCAATATGTCCATAACTTTTTCGTAAATTTGCTAAAACAACTAAAACACGCAGTCCTTTAAAAACAGCGTATTTGACTTAATTAATAGGGTCCCACACAATGTTGATTTATGCTTTCATTGCGTTGATTATAGTATTGATTTCAACAACTGAAATTTCACCAACAGATCATGCTCATCAANAGTCAATATGTCCATAACTTTTTCGTAAATTTGCTAAAACAACTAAAACACGCAGTCCTTTAAAAACAGCGTATTTGACTTACTTAATAGGGTCCCTTGCACACAATGTTGATTTATGCTTTCATTGCGTTGATTATAGTATTGATTTCAACAACTTTGAAATTTCACCAACAGATCATGCTCATCAACGCTCTTTCTTTTCCAGCTGTTGGCATCGAAGTTACCTAGCATGTTACATACTTTGTTAATTCAACGAGCAGCATTTGAATTCAATTCCTGCGCCAAGTTCTGCAATTTCTTTTATAAAATTCTAATAGAGAGTGAAATCAAATTGATTTCATTGTCCAATGCGAAGTTCATTATTAATTGTAGCTGTCAGAAATGCGTGAATGAGTTCTTTTCACCTGGTAATAGTCTTATTAAACAATTTGAGTTTAATCGCAAATCCTTTGCTTTCGTCGTTGATTTAAATAGCGCCATCTTTCGATTAAACAGCAAACGTCAGAAGCGACTATTTTTCTCTATTATAGATGAGACAAGGAAGCATATTATGTTTAAAAATACTAGCATTGCTGCAATTGATGAAATAACGGATAATTACTGCATTGTATAGCTCTTTCTATAATATATTTGAATTTTCCTTTATATTTTAGCAATATATTTTAATTTTGTAGTTTATTATTTGCAACAGTTGCTGTGAATTATAGAACGTTATTAATCTGATTTCAAATTATAGCTGGTGTATAACCTACATTATGCGCTATGTTAGTTTTTAGGCTTGTTAGTTATTATTACCAGCTGCTAACAGTGCTATTGTTGCGCTTTATTATTTAATCGTTTGGCTAGTTTGTGCCAGTCAAGATGATTATAAAGGCAGTTATTCTTTGAATCAGCACACGTCCTAATTCACGATTTTTATCACAATGATTGCTATTGCTGATTCAAAAACATTACAACAAAAATGCAAATTTTATTTTGAATTCACTACAAACTTTTTTGACAAAAATACAGCCCAGGTCAATTTCACACGCCCTAGGGTATTTCTTCTTTTCCTAAAAACGGTATAATTTCCTGAAAAATACTATAATCTGATTGAGTATTTTTTGTACCAGGTTTTCCAGTACATATACATGTATAAAAAAGTCACCGCTTTTGGTTTCATTTACACTTTTCCACCATTATTTGTCAATCACATTTCATACATATTTGAAGATGACTGCATCGACTATTGGTAGTATGCGGATTGAAATGTTAATTCGGAAAAATTTCCCCCTAGCGCATTTTTCTTTAAATCCACACTAATATAATATATTTTACAATCAGTCGCAGACATATATTATTGTCTGAAAACTGTTTTACCCAAATTTTCCCAACTTTTTTCTATTAAGACAATTTATCTCAAGGTTTGAATATGCAAATAAACTTTAACATTTTGTTTACTATTACTGTTTTAAGGGCTGGGTGACATTTTACCAATGTGGAAATATATGCACCCAATGGTGTAAAATATAGCAAATTTATAAATAAAACATTACATATTTTTTATGAGTAATTGGGTACAAAGCACATGTAGTGTTGTATTTAGGACTTTTATCAATTCCAAGAAATATATATTTTCGTGATATGAGAAATGGTTATTAGACCAAGTCAGTAGTAGGAATTCAATTTTAAAATTTTAAGAATTTCCTCAACCATCAATTTGAAGTTTGTCACAATTTTCCCATTAGCATACACCACACGAACAGCCTGAATATTGGTTGAAAATGTATCATTAGTATGGAATGTTATATATTGTCTACGTAAAATTAATGCAAATTTTCTATTTGTATATGTAACAAATGCTTTGTATTTTTGAAGTAGAACAGAAATTGACGTGGTTAATTTTTCACTAATTTCGTCTTTGAACTTGGCTATGCTAATAAACTCTAAAAGGAAATTGTTCAGTCTTTTCCTTCTTCACAAGTAGCCTGATAAAATTCTAGAGCACACATTTGTGATTTTATTACAGGAAAATAATTTGATGTAAGGTTTTTAAATATGTATAATACAGTTTCAATAATCATTTAAAGAAGCCTTTAACTTATTTAAAAATTGCTGGTTGCATACTGATTTCAAAATTAATATTAACAAAGTCTCATATGTTGTGAACGAGGAATAAACATTGTACCAAAATAACTGCTATCACACCTAGAATTGGAAATTTACAGTAAATTTTCAATGATTATAAATGTCAATTGCAAATATTTTAATTTGTATTGATAACTGTTACAAAATTGCAAGTAGAAATTTCAAAATATTTTTGCTATTCAATTTTGAGTTTGTGGGGAAGCTTCTGTGCAATGTATCGAGAATAGCGTAATTTTCCATTTATAGACGTACGATGTCGTGCCATGACGTTATGTAAATATAAGGTTACAGAAAATTGCTACCCTTAACCTGTACCTACTCACCAGTATGATATTTCCAAACATTTCTCTTTCAGCGTTGTTAACAATTATGCAGTTTTCAGCGCCAATTTCAACAAAAAGTATACCACATCTAATTTTGGAACCTAGGAAAGACATCATTAACTTTTCGGATAATCAAATTTTCTAGTATAAAAACCCAGTGTTTACTACTTTCGCCCTCCGTTTCAGCAAACTCAATATAATAATTTTCCATCCTTTTAATTGCGTCAATAACATTGGCTTCTTTCTAACAAAAATATTGTTTAAATACATATAGATACTATAACGATTTACAAAATATTAACTAGTCTACCTTAGTGATTTGCCAACTATTGTAAAAAATGAGTCCTTAAACGTGCATATAATCAGCAAAAACAAACATGTTTCTGCACATTCTAGTATATTGAAAAGGGTTATTTACCTGATTAATATAAGAAAAACTGTTTGTGTATTACATAGTTATATCTGTTTGATGAACAAATGTTTTAATCGTGGCCAAAATTTCATCCAAAATGGTAATTTACGTTAATTTCAGTCTTGAACTGGTTGACAGTTTAGAATTTAAAGTGTGTGGACACCATTTTACTGCCTGGAAATTGATAAGTTCAAATGCGCGGACACCCTGAAAACACCCTTTTTGAACTCATAAAATTTGTGCCCACATACGAATAATAAATGCATTTAATTCCACGGAATTTGATGAAGAATTGCTGATCTAGATAGAGCTAACTATGAATAGATTTAACATCTTATTGCTCATTTCAAAAATGTAAATGCTATTTGATGACTTGTAAAATATAAATTTACAATTAAAATATTGATTCTAATACTAAAAATCAGTGCTACGATGGTTTCAATCTTTAATGTATGATTTTATAAATCAACAACAATACTATCTCCAATATAGGATATATGTCATATGTTTGTTTGTTATATCGTTTTAAAGAAACATACAATATCTTAAATAACATAAACTTCAGAACGAAGTATGTATCAAATTAAACAACGTTTGAGAAGTTTCATATAGAGGGACTCCATAAAAATTATGGTAACATTTAGACTAAGAACAATGAAGGAGCTTCTAAATTCAAATTACTAGAAAACGATTTAACTTAGGAACATAAAACAATTTAGGTGCTGTTGACGTTTTTAATTTTGATTTCTAATAGTTTTTATATTGTGCCTAAATGTAGGTTAGTTTGACGTGTGCACAGGTGTATAACAGTGTATTCCTTTCGTAATCAATCTATTAATTCTCTCCAATAGACTGTATTATTAATTAATTAATGAATTTTAAGTATTTTTTTGGAATTAGTGAAATTACATTACAGTATGTGTAGTTTTACTTCGATTCTGTAATTCCGCAAATTGTGTTGTATACATTTAGAAGAATTGTACTTAGGTATTTATATTAATCTTTTTTGTTTAAGCTTGTTTCCTTTAATTCTTTATAAATTGATTCCATGATTCTTAGTTGAAAATTATCAATTTCTTTGGATAAAATTTTCTATGTAAATTTCATATCACAGTTCTTTAGGTGATCGGAGATGATCGATTGATTGTTTTAATTATCTAAAATAATTTCTTAAGGTAAAATAAATATCCTATTCCATGAATGTTTCATTTTAGTTTTAATGTAAATATTAAAACTTGTTGAACAGTTTCAGGTGTAATGCGAAAATGGCATTTCCTTATACTGGGCGCTCCTGGTTCTGGAAAAGGCACACTTTCGAAGCGAATAGCCCGCGATTTCAAATTGCGTCATGTTAGTAGTGGTGATCTTCTCAGGTATAAAAATTTTTCATTATCATTAAGGCTGTTTGTTGGCGCAAAATAGAATTTTATTAAATATAAGTATTTTAACCTATAATGTAATTAATAACCCTGTTAATTTATTGGATATTATGTACACCTATTGCGATTCTTTATATTGTTTATAATTTTAGAATGTGAACATGCGCCATTTTCCAGAAAGCGTCTCTAAATTTACACAAGTATTGCACTATGATTAACAAATTCCAACTTTTCATCTTTAGAAATCAAAAAGTGAACTTTCTTATTCATTTTAGTTTAATTATTTGGTTAGATTTTCACGACTTAATAAGCTATGAAATTGTGCTAGCAGTGTTTTTGAATAGCATGGAAGTTTCTTTTTTTTAATCGAACTGATTAGAGCCCAAGTTTTTTAATCGAACTGATTAGAGCCCAAATGAAATCATCCACGCCTCTTGCTACAAAAATCAAAGCACATATTGCGAATGGAGAATTAGTACCTGATTCTCTAATGATAGATCTTCTGAAACAAGAACTCTCCCCCAGTGACACGTACAGTGGTATTCTGTTGGATGGCTTTCCTCGATCTCAAGCTCAAGCAGAGGCTCTTCATGCACTAAAACCTGTCGATTGCGCTCTTAACCTCAAAGTTGATGATGAAATAATTAGAAAGCGTCTCACTGGCCGATGGATACATGAGCCTAGTGGTAATATTTATTGTTTTTTATTTGTCTGCATAATTAATCTTGACAGAATTGTCGTTTACGACACTGTTGCTGCTTTAAGGGAGAAATAAATTCCAAACATAAAAAACTACAATGCTAATGAAATTGGATTTTATATCCTAATTAATACCGCAATATATTTTCAGAAAGTGATTTTCTTGGTAACTGCCTAATTTCCTCTTCATTGTTCATTCAACTTTTGTCTTTACAAATTGAATTATTTGAAATTCTTAACATATTTAATTGGCAATTGCCAACAATTTGGTATCTAAGTTGTGTATGGATTTAACCTGGTAATATAATGCATTTTGCTTTCCTTATTTAGGCCGTGTGTATAATATGGAATGGAACCCACCGTTACGCACTGGATTAGATGATGCTACTAGTGAACCTTTAGTTCAGAGAGTTGATGACACTCCAGATGTTGTTTCACGGAGATTAAATCAATACAAGAGCATTGCCGAAATCTTGGAACCGTACTATAAAGAGAAAGATGTCCTGATAGATTTTTCCGGCAATACCTCCAACTCGATCTGGCCAACAATATATAATAAGTTGGCAACGTATATAGAACCTTCTAATCCTTTAGCAAAGAACGAGGTTGACTAAGCTCTCGTTGTTAAAAAGTTTTTATTTTTTATTTGAGTTGTCTAACAACTTGTAAATTTTTATAACTTTTATATCAAAATATTTTTTATTTGAATATTTTTAATAAGACAATAAATATTTGATGGTGTACATGTGGCTAGTAATCATTGTAATTAATCACATATTTAGCTTTGGTGGAGCCCAATTTTTAAGTCTTTACTTTGTAATATCTAGTTCTTATTCATTCTATTTTCCATTTAGTGAATTAGTTTAACTCAAATATGTAAAACTTGTCAAAATCAAGATTAAATTTGATTTAATAGCGGATATTGTTAAATAAATGTGTTAAGTTACAATTGATTTATTCATCAAATTTAGAATTAACTTTACTCTAAGAACGTAACTGATTGTCGCTATAAAATACTACAACACTTCTTGGGGATGTTTTGCAAAATTAAGTCCACTGATATTTTTACAATCGCTTCGACGTTTTCACCTGTGCATCCGCTGCATTCAATGTAATCGATCGCGTTTATGTATTGTGCCAACTTTACTCCATCTCTAAAGTGCATATGCATTATTATGTTTATACAATCAATATTTTCAATAAATCAAATGTATTTCATGTTATACCCCCGTATGTTCAAAATTATATATGGGGCATTTACCTGCTTTCAAAGATTTAAAATCAAAATGCCGTAATTATATGAACCAGTCAAGATTAGAAAATTTTATTGCGATTGCATTATTGGCTTACTTCATTAACAATCATACATGCACCCTAAAATATATGAACTCCTACTTGAAATCTGTAAGTTCATTGTTTTGAAGACTTCTTCTTAAGTCTGATTTGCATCCAATTAAAAGAAGAGGGCTGTTTTTCATGTAGAACGTCACTTCTGGGACCCATCGATCACGCACGTTGAGAAATGAAATAGGATTCGAGACATCGAAGCACAGTAAGACCAAATCCACCCTTTGATAGGCAATTGGCCGCAAATGATCATACTCTTCCTAAGTTATTTCATTAGCTCAGATACTAAGCAATGAGTATCATTACCTGTCCAGCTGTATCAAAGATCAGAAGATGGAGGAGTCTCTTCTTCTTGTGAAGATTGACTGTCATCTCAGCTGTGCAGTTATCAAATGTAGTTGGAACATATTCATTTTGAAATTCATTGTTTAGATACTGTTTAACCAGAGTTGTCTTCCCGCAGGCCCCGTCTCCTATTAGTACCAGCTTTTTGTATAGAGCCTTGTCTTCCTTGGGTCTTTACTATGAAAAATATTGCATTTAATTGATATTTTATAGAAGTATGTTCGTATTAAATTATACCATCACTTCACGTTCCATGTACCCTAATTTCTTATAAGATTTGTCGCACAGCAAACCCGTGCATTAATTGCTATAAAGTTCAAATATAAACTAATAAGTGTTTATAAGAAGCGCCAGTTATTGACTTGTTTCAGGAATTGGCTATTGTCATTTGTTAATACATACAACGAGCGGAAGGCTTTAGCACCAAGACGTATATGTGCATACTTTATTCATATCGTTTTACATGTATAGTGAATAATATCAATCATCCAGTAGCAATACAGTATAATGCCAAAATGAATATTAAAGATTTCTATAAATGTTGTATCAAAAACACATTTACATAGCGCACTGCACTTCATTTTCATACTCCTGTAAAGACTATATATAATGGTTAAAACTTAAATTACTTAAGTCACTGCAGCACACTGCTTCTGTATGGTTACAAGACGCGAGGTCTTGTAAAATTTGATTTTAGGATTGAAACGCGAAATTTTAGTTTTAAATTGCATCATCTGCTGGATTTTTTGCCACAAATCCATTTTATTTTAAATGGTGAAGTAAGAAATGTATGCTTTGCAATATTGGGGTAGAAATTTGGCTGTCAAAACATTTCAGCTGCAAACATCATATTTACATAACTCTATAGTAAAGTGAGGATAACCCTTGCAGAAACCAGGTGTAGTTTTTCTCATTTTTTGAATAATAATAAAACATGTCATTGTGACCTTGTGGAGATGTTTTTACATAATAGAGTAAAATTCTCTAACTTTTAAGCTGATTTAAAGTATCCTTGACTTACCCATTATGCTGAGTAAATCAGTTCTATGGGAAGTAGATTTGTTGTTTTCTAATTTATATTAAAAACAGTTAATAGCATTGTGACCAATATCAACATTAACAACGTCTTCACTTTCCAACATCGAAATTATTCAAAATAGAGCAAGCGAATGAATATTTATACAGAAACGTGAGCAGTAATGTTGATTGCCAATTATATACATTACATGGAACACCCTCAAAATGTTTAAAGACGGATTAGACTCCAATTTCATGCTACTCCACATCTTAATTAGATGTGCTACAGATAATGCAGTATTAAGGTCACACTGAATTTTTTCGCTAGCTTTATTTTCATCGATGCAACATTATTTTGGTTTTGATAGCAATTTTTTAAGCGGCTTTTATCCCCATTGTTTTAGTAATTGTTCCGCCATTTCGATGACAAATAGAAAAAAAATTAAATAAAGTAGTAGTACTAAACTTTTTTCTGATCCGCTTAGATTTCTGGTTTCTTAGTTTACAATTAATGCTAAGGCGTGAAAGATATCCCTCAATGTGATTTCATAACACGTTTTCTACATTTATCTCCCATTAGTTAATTTTAGATATTAAATTGTTATTCTTGTGTAAAGATATGGATTTTCGTTGTTATGCAGTAGGAAAACTGGGTTTTGTTGTAAGATTCTACAACCACTGACACAATGGCACAGTAATAGCATTTAGATTAATGAATATTTAATGTACGCACCGTTTCATTCGCGTTGCTAAACCATCGATATATCCCACGTTCGTTGATTTATAATTGTTGCAACATCCGTTTATTTTGTTAATACAATCATAACGATGTCAAATTTTGTACATTCCTTGACAGTTATTTATTGTTTAATGTTTATTTAATAACCGTTTCATACGTTTTTTTGTAAAGATTTGTACAAAACGTTAACCTTACTGTTTCAACCGTCCCACGGACGTATTTGGCATAGAATAGTTGGAATTGTAATAAGGTCGCGATTTTCAAATCCGATTCATTTGTCTGTAAAAACAATTAGAATGTTTTGTGAAAAAAGTAAAAATTTGAAGTGTATTTCTGTTTCTATTGCAAAATATGGGTATTCAATAGGCTCAAGTGTTTCTGTTGAAAGACGTTATCGCTTATAGTTGACTGTCAATCCCTATCAAGAAAAATCGCGCTCTATTTTCCACAACTTTTGATAGTACATTGAATCTTTGATATTAGCTTTATATTATTTGAATGTTATTTTCACTTTTGAAGCTTCGTTAAAATTCATCATAATATTCAACAGGCTTGTCATGGGGTGACCCTTTTGGACCCACATGTGGTGTGGTGTCGTGTGGAGATATCCAATCCATGGCAAGCCTGATAATCATGGATTACTGAATTGAAATTCCCAATAAACCATCAAAGTACATAATAGCTTCATTTGGAATAATTTTATTATTTATAATCTTTAAATAATACAAATATTACAATTTATATGAACCGTATTTAAATATTTAGGAAAAATTAATATCGTAACCCCATTTAAACATTGATATCTAAGCCCGAACCCGACTAAGCCGAACCGAACATAACATTTCCTTAGTGGTGTTGATGGACGACGTTTTTTTGCTTTAATCGAAAATCGGTGGGTTTTGGTCTATCATTAAACATTGCATTAACATGATTGTCTGCACACCTTACATAACTCTATCTATAGCATTAGCAAGATTACTGCCATGTTCTTTAAATAGTCAACTTCGATATGAAATTGCGGTAACCTGCTTTAGTTCAACTGCTTTACCGAAACACTGAATGCGGTACAAATTGGGATTTTTCGTAATAAAAATTTCAGGGAATGTTTCAAATTGGAAACATTTTTTCTTTCTCAAATTGAAGCATTGATATTGATTTTGTAAAGAATGGATTTCAAATTCAATGTAATGGTAATTTGTGATTTGTGGTGAATTTTTGGAATTCGATTTTTCTGGCCAATATTATAAGCTGCCGAGAAAAGTTTATCTCGCAATCGGCTGGTTGTTTTTTGATATTATTTTCACTGCAATTGCAATGTTTTGGGCAACATAACTGCTTATTGCTTGTAGATATCCTAAAAATCAAGGATTTAGTTCACAGCGGCTTAAGAAATATTTTGTAATGGCTTAATTATGAAGAACATCGCTATGAAAATAATTTATTATTTTATAGCTCTTAATAAATCCGAAATAGTATTCAAGTTTTACTATTTTTTTAGGTTAGTTATATAATTTTAGTAAATCTAATTTTTAGCCGCATTGGTGTGTATTTTCTCTATGCATAATTTGTTTTATCTTGATATGTTTTGATGCAATTGGGGGACTTCGTGTTTCAAGCTGCTTACTTTTCTAGATTTAACTGCCAAATGTGTTGTCGTTTTAGTGATGGAGGATATCATGTGCCCTAAGTGTGGATCAACACGCTATAGAAATCGTGAGCTTCGTCTTATGATCAATAGCTGTGGGCATTCACTGTGAGTTCTTAGTTATGATCAATTCTATAAAACTTTGGAAATATTTTGTCACGTTATTTCTAAATACTAAGTAAAGTTTCATATACAGTGCTACCTTCATTGATAAAAGAAATTCAGCTATATACTATAAGTAATTTTTACACTTACAAATTATCTTTGTTAATTCCATTATCCGAACGAACTTTGAAAAGCGATCGCCTGAAGTCTGCAGGTAATCTACTGTACTTATATGTGTTGTTTAAGAATGTAAATTGGTTTGGGTTTCGCATTTAATTTGTCAAAATTTAGATGTGATAAATGTGTGGACATGCTGTTTATGCGTGGATCAGGACCTTGTCCAGAATGTAATGAAATTCTGAACAAAAACAATTTTCGACCGCAGATTTTCGATGATGGGGTTGTTGAAAAAGATGTTGATATTCGTAAAAAGCTTCTTCGTGAGTATGTGAAAAGAAAAATTTTTAAATTTCTTTTCAGCGTTTAATATAATAATAGAATGTCGGTGTTTAAAAAGGTGACTCGAACTTTTTTCAGCGTGAAATTCATCAAATTTAAAGAGATTTTTCACATTTATGATATCATGTTTTTAATGCACTTTTCGCAACCAACAATGCTCTCACATATGCAGGTAATTTAAAACACGACTTGTTTTTTGCCGCAATAGTTAAAATGATGCTATTAATTCTATTTGTTTTATTATTATAGAAACTTTTTAAGGTTGTATTTATTATTAGGATAAATGTTTGATAATGCAAAATAAGTTCACTCGTTGACTTTTGTAAGCTTTCATTATTAGTTTCAACAGAAGTGCTCTCTTGGCAGTGATCTTCAAGGTGGGAATAACAATTTTAAAATTTTTAATTAAAATCTTCGTCTAAGTTAATGATTTAGAGAATTCCTTTGAGAAACGTAGATAAGATTGGGTTTTCGGTTTCCGGAGCGGCTCCATATTGAAAATATGAACGACTAAAATTTGAGTCATGCCTATGCATCTCTATATTGAATATTATTTCAGAATCCTTACATAGTGGAAAGGGACAGGGTTAATGGCACAGTGACCAATTTTATTTATACCTTTTAAGAGCAATTTAGAATTTCCTCTAATTGCTGTATACTTTAGCTTCAATTTGCAGGAGGATGATTTCTCGTCAACTCGCGAATATGACGACTATCTTGAGGAGTTTGAGTGCATAGGTAAGGGAAAATATTTTTTCCAATTTCAGGATTGTTTCAGCCTAGTTTTCAATCTTGTCAACAAAATAGACGTTGAGGAAACCCGCAAAAAGATCGAGGCTTTTAAAGTATCAAATAAAGAGAAAATTCAGAAGAATCGTCTGCGATTGGTAGTCTTTCTTTGTTTAAATATTTTAATGCATACATTCTGTTATTTTAAGTAGTTAGCATGAAATTGATTAAGGGCAGGCTGAGGTAAAAATATGTGAGCTAACCAAGCTCAATAATTCCCTAACGAACGACGCTAGAAGCTCAAACCTAAACGAAAACAACTTCAAAAACCTTCATTAATCAAATTTATTAACTAATTTACATTTTAGGCTAATAATATTTTCCCGAAACATGGTTAAATACACCAAGCAGATGTCACGTTTTTGTAAAAACCACATAAATTAGAGCAGCCAAATATAGTTTACTCTGAAACACAACTTAGGGTAATAGAAACTTTTCTAACGCAATTTACAAAGCTACATTAAGAGTCCAGGTTATACTCTTCTCAGCTATATATATATATATATATATATATATATCTGTACTATGAAAATGTCAATTTAGGCGTCCAGAGACCGACGTGAGTAAATAATCCCATAGTACAGAAAGCGAGGTATAAATCCACAAAGACTATGAAACCTATGAAATTTTTTTTGCTAAAAATATGAACGCTACTCAAAGGCGTATAGAAAAATTTAAAATTTTTTTCAACAACTTTGATATTTCAAAAAATATATGGGTCAATATTTATATCTCGCTCTCTGTACACCTCGCTCCCTGTACACTTTAGTAATAATCATAGAGCGTTTATTCTTATAATAAACTCCAAAAATAAAATGTTTATGCCAATAACTGCTATAATAATTAATATATATGTCAAAATAACCAAAAAATTCAGCTGTTTAATCCGGATTTTGCTTTCAGTTGCTATTTGTAACAGGATTTTGCAGAATTTTGATGTTTTATATTTTACAAGAGATCCAAATCAAATACTTAGGTGAATGCATATCATACTACGCAAGGTATGTGCGAAATAACCGAACAATTCCAAGCGGTCTATTCCGGACAATATAAATCATCAATGTTTACATTGCCTAATATTTGTATTAAGAAGTATGCCCTTGTATAATAAATTATTTAATGTTTTGAGCTACTATGAAAATCTTTGGAAGTCCGGATTACGCAGATTGTTTGTAAATACAATAAATCCCGTATAATAGAAGACCATAAATATAAAATACAAAAGATCAAGAGAATTAAATAAAGATTGATTTTATTTTAATATTTTGGAAACAGTGAAGCTGAACGTATTTTATGCTGATTAAAAATGTTTTATTTCCGGAATAGAGAAATTAGAGAATGGCAGATTAAACGCAACTAATACAATAAAGCTAAATATTCTTGTTCAGCAAATGTTATTTGTGATATTAATTACTATATTAAAAATTTTTTTAAAGGTTGTATTGATTGCAGTTACTATTACAATTTTTGGATTCGACAGATTGCTTGCAAATATGATCAATCCCACTTACTTAAGCAAAAAGTTTTGCTAATTGGCAAAATATAAATTGTCAGTTCCATCATATAACTTAATATTTGATTAGGTTTTACCATAATTTTAGATTTCAATTAATCCGGATTAGAAAGCGTGAATGCCAAATAATAAATAAACATGAGCAAATCATTGATTTAGATTAAATAATTTCATTATTACTACATAATATAAACATTTTTTGAATTTAGATTTTCATAAAAATAACTCTAAAACTAAGCAAAATATTCTCTTTCTAAGATGAAATTTAAAAGTGACCGCAGGCCTGTAAATTCCATCTCTGAGTTACATAGAGCGAGATATAAATATGAGTAGTGCACAGAGCGAGTATTTTCAACTTTTGTNGCAATTTTTCAACTATGGAAAATATGGAAAATAATTCTCATCAAGAAATGTGTGATAAGCCGTGGCATACCACAGGGAGTTTACAACAGCAGAAGCTTAGATAATTATCTATAAAGTAGAAACGTTTATATCTCCATAGAGAAAATTTATATAGAAAACAAAAGTATGGCAAAGACAATTAACAGGACTTAACTAGTTATTGTAATATCATTGAGGTGCAGTCCAGTCATAACTTCTCAATGGTGTGGCGGAAGAACAGCAATATGAAATTGCTACGTTTCCGCATACTATAAGCTCAATAACCCCTACAACAATTATGACTAATTCAAAGAATTCAAATAGCACCCGAATGCTCTGGTCACAACGTGCTTTTGATTCTGGAGCAATCTAAGTAAAGAAACTTTGTTGAGGGATTTATTAACATGTCGCACAAGGATTCTACGCAGCACTAACTTATATAAGTCTACTTAAATATGCTAACGTTAATGATAAATATGCCATCTCTTTCCTTGACAGTAGAAAATTTTTTGTGTATGATGACATCATCTTTGCAAAAATTGTGTAGTGGTTACTTTTGTGCAAAATTTTGTGATGTTGTTGTAACCAATGATTTAACGAACTCTTGGCCAGACTGATTTGCCATTCGTCTGCAGCATACCATGTAACATGTAGCCTATCATTTCAAAAATACCTGCAAGCTCAAATGTTATTTGGAGTAAAATTCTACTCCATTGCTTTGAATAGCAGTGAAACTGCATATTTTCATCTTCCGGACATTGCGTAACAACATTCTTAGCAGAACCTTCAGAAATTCACCCCTTTCATTGTTTGTGAAAATACGTGGCCTCCATCTCTATTTTTTCTAAATTTATTGCGTACGAATAGATTTTTGCATTGAAAATCAAATTTAGAATCTATACTAAACGTCAAGATGGTGGAAAACTATACCTATATTCTTATAAATGTGGATCATTCCCAAAGATCATTCTGGGAAAAAATTGCAATTTATAAAAGCAGAATATTATAGATTTTGGTATTTATATTTTGTCCATTTTTGTAATTCTGTTGAGTAATAAACTTTTGGTACCTTGTTTAAATTTCAATGCTTCAAAATATTGAAATCATACCTCATTTTTGTTTAATATTAGTATTGAAAGACGTCTGACCAAATTTGTAGACTTGCTTTCTAAAATAATAGACTTGCTTGGCGGATTTCCTTTTGTAAGCTCATTAGTTAAATTTACATTCTGAGTCAATTTAAAAACAGGTTACAAAGACCGAATTTTCTCGAAAAATAGTTGTCATTACACAATTTTTTCTGAATATTTCGAGGTAATAAGCATTATACTTGCCTTTTTCCTTGCACATTAACAAATACAATATGTTAGGATTGCTCAATGTCTTATGCATTGGATAATAAAGTGCAATCAGTAAATGTCTGTTAAAGTAAGTTCTGAATTTGCTCAATCCCCCCATCCCCCAATTACAACAAGACTCTGTGCCTGATCCTAAAGAGTCAGTAACGCAATGCACGACCAAAGATTTTCACATTCAAAATTTGAGGTTTTGTTAAAGAGGTCTTTATGTGTTAACTCTTTAGTAAACGCGGTGAATTAAAAAAACTGAAGATCGCATGCAATTTACAACATTATATTTGTGATTGCCTTGGAAACATTCTCTCATTTGTTTGGTAATTACGTGTTTATAAATTTAATAAACGCACATGATTTTGGACCAAGCTTTGTCATTTCTGATATATAAACATCTCAGTTACATGTGTAGTGAATTTAATTTTGTGGTTCGCATAACAAAAATTTGCATAAATTGTTGGTTAACTCAGTCGAAAACAATGAAAAAATTCATTGCTTCGTTATATTTTCAATATTTTGGTAGCTTGTTCTTTTTCTATATTTGTGTCCTCTACTAAAAAGTTATTGTAAAATGCCTTGCCTGAAGATACACCGTTTTTCACGCAATAATATAAGTCAAGTTTTTTCACAATATTAAACATTTCCACAATATTCTCATTAAATATTTCAACTATAGTTTCACTGATACTGCTGTATAGTTATCAATTATAAATTCTCTCTAATGTTGTTAGTATACTAACAATTTAAAAAAGCATTTCTCTCACTCTACTAAGTAGAAGTTTTTATTGAAATTTACTTAAAACCCTCATTTTATGTTATTCGCAAATTTTGATTATTTTGAATGACAATATTTTAACAAAACTCGTTTTAATGAAATAATTTCCAATTTACTAAGGCAAAGTGTTTAGTTGATTTCGTAAAATTTATAATTCAATGATGCTTTTCATAAAGAATAATACGATGACATGCCACCGTTAAAAGCCTTAAAAATTTTTAAATTGGTTAAAATTATTTTTTTCAAATAATTGTGTTATTGTTAAACCCACGTCGCTTCTTTTTCTATATTTATCCGAAAATGCTAGTTTGTTTGCAGAAATACAACTGTCAGCTAATGAATTTCATGTATGAAGTTTGATTACCTGAAAATTTTTAGTCGGTTAATGGGGAAGCCCTGTGAGCAAAACAGTCAACTTCACGACTACTTTTAAAATTTGTCCTAAAAATTGAAAGATTATATCTGCTAATGAAATATAAGCAATTTTAAGCTCGAAGGCCTATTCAAAGATTACTAGGAACCATCTCTGTTCGCTTTCTGATCTGAAAAATCGTAATTCCCTTAGAACCGCACACATTATCCTCGCCTAAATTAAGTCAATTACTATTTTAGAAGTTTGTAAATTTTTTGATAAATTCTTGAAGCCGATGGTTTTATATTTTTATGTGATCTTAAATGTTTGTATTCTCAGAGAAAATCACTGGTTTTGAATTGTTTAAAATTGAATTTAGGAAATTTATATATATATTTATATATACATGTATATATAAGTTCTGATTTAGACTAAGAATCAAGAAATGCTCATGCAACGTTTACAGCTAGAGCGTACTGAAGAAGAGAGAATACGGCAGAAGTTTATGATGGAAGATGCAATGTTAGCCACACAACAATTGCAACAGAAAGAGGCGTTATTACTTGATACGGTAGTAGCCAAATCTCTTATAAAACTACTCCGTGCTTTAGGATGAAAAAGATTCCTCACAACCGAAAAAGCTGAATGGTGGTGATAAAAATGCCTTATTTCTTCAGGAACATGTAAGTTAATTTTTATGTCAAAGTTATGCAATTTGTTTTAGAAAATCCCTGTGCCAGAAGTACCACAAAGTGAGCCTTTTCTTTATGAAAAAGATCCATTTGAACTTCAAGGACCACCGATGCCTTCTAATAAAAATCTCGCAAATTTAGGGTAAGGCTGCTTTCATCATTTCAATCTATGACTTAAATTTTAATACATTAGACATATATGAGAAATACTTTTTGTCTAATACTACCAATAGTGGCAAACAGGGACGTTCTAATTTTGAAGTTTTCCAGTGCGAAATTAGAAGACCTTTAATTTTATGAAATTTCTTTTGCGTTCATGAATTGTCATAGTTTTAGTGTACATCATGTTTTAACATATAAATAAATTGGTGCTTTACTCAGAATGACGTAAATTTGAATTTTAGAGTTATTATACATAACATAAAGAGCTAAGAACTGGAAAATTGCATGAATGAATGCAGCACCCACAGAGTTCCGAATGCAATTCGCTCAAACCAACCCATTTAATTGGGCATATAAATTAATTACACAATCCTATTTTTAGTGACACCCAATCTCAATGTTTATCATAATTTGTGGACTAATTCACCAATAATGCTAAAGTAAAAGCTTATTGGAAGTGCTCGACGGTTTCCAAAGAATTTACTCGCTTTCGGCTTTTTTAAAGCTCAAACCCGCAGTTTTGGTTTTTCTAAATTTACTACTAACGATATTGTACAACGTTATTCTAAAGTATGTTTTCATAACATTAAGTTAGCAGTTAATTAACAGTAAGTAAACACAATTTGCTTCAACTTGGCAAGAATTTGACGTTTGCTCCAAGAATAATGCATCGTTTCTTGGAAATAACATTCTAGCTTCTACAAAAAATCGAAAACTCAGTTTTTATTTTTTCTCTCGGTTCGGTTTCTGTTTTGAGTGAAGACCGGGGTTTCGGTTTTTTCGATATACCGCTGAGCCCTATTTATTGAAATATTAATTTTGATATTCTGTAAAATCCATTGTTTTTCGAGTAATCCAAACTCATCTCTCTTATTTTAAGATAATTTTCTTATTATCTTAAGAATATATATATTATACAGGACTCTGACTACTTTAGTTACAGACCCATTTCATGCACCGAATTTGGTTCTTCAAAAACACTAACCAAAACCCAATTTCCAAGTCCCAATTCGGAAATATATAATCAAGAAATTTAAATCAGACAAGTAATTGGGATCGCTGACTACCCAATTCCAATCGAAATAAATGGCTGCTTGTGTAAAAATTATCGGTGTTGTTCCTTGCGTTTGAATAGCTATACACTTCGAAAAGAATGTTGATAAGAAGTCCAACTGTGCAGAAGTTCAGATTCTTGCCTTAATTTCCTCGGGGACCATGAAGTATGGTGGGAAGTCTGTCATGGTATGGAGTGTAATTTGGATTGTTCAAATCACTGGTACCCTCCTAACTCGTAATATGCTCGGATTCTAGAAAAGGAACTCTTGCCACTCCTTGCAAGTAATCAATATATCAGTAGAATGGTGCTCCATGTCATACCTTAAGATTATCGAAAATATGTGGAAAGGGGTTAAATATCGAATTGGACAGCATACTCTTCACACTGAAGACGAGCTGTGGAGCCAATAAAAAAAGAATTTTATGCAATTCCCAACAGCATTATTGAAAGATTCTTTGATTCAATCCCTGATCGCCTTGAAGCTGTTATTCGCTCAAAGGGACACTCTACAAAATATTAGAAAGAGACAATTTTGTTGCTAAGTGCTTGTATGGCATCAATTATTAATTTACTTTTTCGGATTTGCTCATTTGATAAAGTTTTTTTCAGGTGGCCGAATGCATTTTTCCAATACCAGTTTTCTAATTTTTATTAAAAATTTATAGCCAATTGTTATTCTACATATTTTATGGTATTAAACATACAGATTTTCCGTTCTCAATCAAAATAACACTTTGTTATAATCTTAGACACATTCTATCCAATGAATGTTCATTATTTATTCAAAATAGCAAGGGGGTCGAATACATATTTCCAGTATTATATTTTGTGAAGTTATTCACAGAGCGCTTGATTTAGTAAATGCATTTTATAGTTGTCACTGTATAATGATATTTATACAAAGCATACATTTGTAAAACCCTAAGAGTTTTAAACATTTTAATTTCAGTCACTTATTTAGTCCGCACTTCCTTTAATTTTCATTTAGATATTTAAAACATGTTTATCATC
The DNA here is from genome assembly GCA_900660155.1 of Hofstenia miamia. Taxonomy (NCBI): domain Eukaryota; kingdom Metazoa; phylum Xenacoelomorpha; order Acoela; family Hofsteniidae; genus Hofstenia; species Hofstenia miamia. Next base: position 909,521 of record CABFPE010000119.1, on the reverse strand, counting down.
CATCAAGCGTGGAAAAAGCGTGTGGTTTCACTGCAGAAATTCCCTGTTCTCGCGCCCTAATGGATGCATATTCTGGATTATTTTTTGTACAATAGCTTCTCGTTTTTTTTAATAAAGTTTTTTATTTTTCTTAATTTGTTTAATCCATGAAGTCGTATGGCATTGGGTTTTTTGATTAATAAGTTATTTTAAAATGTGGCTTCCATGTTTGAAAATTGAAACTTACAGCATGACATATTTTACAATTTTAAAAGTGGCATTGCCAAAGAATCTTGAATTGGTTGAACGATGCTGTGGATCGTTTATTTGAAACAAGCATTAGAGATGAGCGTGTCGTCATAACATTTTTAAACGAAGTTATTTGCATGCAATGCGCATTGCCAGAGTTTTCGAGTTCGTGTTTATACTTTTCAAGTTCGAATTTAACAGTTTTTTGAAGAAAATCCTGAGTTGGATTGAGTTTTTTTCTAATTCTGTTTTTTTAGAATAAAGCAAAATTCAGAATTTTGTAAGCTAAAAAATTCTGCCTGAAAAAGTTACATTTCTATATAACTACATTTAGATTATGAAGAGAATAAGATTTGAAAAATGCAAATGTTATATACCCACTCAATAGTATTCTAACCACAGATGTACTGTTTACACTAAACTATTTGAATTGTGAAAATGAATTTTCTTACTTCAATATGGCGGCCAAAAAATCAAATATACTAAGATGATCAATTTTATGAATTTTCATCCAAAAGATAATTCTAACAATATTTCACTAATATAAGAGAAAAAATCAATTACCGTATTTACCCGTGTATAAGCCGCACCTTTTTCCACGAAAAATTGCTCCCAAATCGGGGATGCGGCTTATCTACAGAAACATCTCGCGAAGACACCTAATTTGCACATATACTGTAAACTAAAGTACGTGATCTTGCTGTAATATACATTAAAGTAATGTAATATCCTTGTTTAAAAGACAAACAATTAATTTATTAAAAACATCACAATATTAAAGTATTAGAATGTATTTTTAGCTTAGAAATAATATGCATGTAAATATCAAGAACAATTTAGAGGAGCATCATTACAAGATCTATATAGAGTTATAGTTTTACTTAATGTATTAAGATAGGCTATAAATCGCGGAAATGCAGGTTTCTTTTCTTCAAATTTGTAAAAAATATCTGACTAATGTAAATAAATATGCTTCGTTGATTCAATACTTGTGAATTTTGATATTGCTCAAAAAACTTTTTTTCTTAAAAACCTTTTCCCAAACTCGGGATGCGGCTTATACACGGGTAAATACGGTATCTGAATGTCCTGCAACTGTGCAGGGATTTGACATATTTTATTACTAGAACCCGATTTTGTCTAAAATTGCGAAAATCAATTTTTCACATAGTTGACAATTTTATGAATTAACCATTGACAAGTTAAAAGTTGGGAATGTTAAACATTGATTTTGGCGTAAATTACATCAGGCGTAAATGTAATACATTGTTTTATCCTCCACAAGCTGAAAAATTATTATATTTTCATGTAGAAACGAACTGCACAACGATATCTGATTTTTCAAACCATCCATTAAACTAAACCTGCAGTTTCAAGTATTAGGAATGGAAAATTTCAATGCTACTCAAGAAGTAATAGATATCCAAAATCTGAAAGCAGCATCATTTTGTGTTGTTGTGCCGTTCACGAACTCGTTATGTGGTGCAACATCTAACTTTGCGATCGCGCACTTATGGGTTTGGTAGGCTTATCTACATATAAAGAAACAGTTGAATTTCTTTGTTAATAAATGGCCTTTAAACCTTATTACATGAACACATGGACGCCTTAACCAATAAGGCGTCCATGCATGAACACTAGGTATGGATAGGATTTATAATTCACTATGCGTGAATTATGCCTAATATAATTTCTATTAATTTAAGAAATGATTTCAAACATGAATATTATAGAATCCCTTGCCCGTACACCTTTGACCGTGCCCTAACCCAGCATATAACTTCTTATTTAGCTGCACCCCACGTCTGAAAACACCTAATTTTAAGCAGCCTATGAAATAGACCAACAAAAAAGTATGACTCATTACTTTTGGTTGCCCTAATTAGTAATGAAGAGCAACCTCATTTATCAATTAATATCAACCTCTTGTAAATGAAAATAAATAGATATTAAATAGAATACATGTACATCCTGATGTGTCAGGAAAACTGGTTTTGTTTCATGACAACTTCCATATCATGGAAAAAATATAGCTTTTTCCTCGAAATTTTATTTTTAAATCAAGTTTTATCTTAGAATTTGTTATCCGGTAAACAAGTTAAATTTTACCGGATTCCGGCACATCCCTACTATAATCAAGTTTTGTTACATTAAATCTTGTTTTAATTAATGCAGACTAATGTGATTGTTGGGAAGCCTAACTTCTAGTATCATGAAAGTCTACTTTTGACTCGGCTTTCAGTAGCTACCTTAGGCAAAATTCTTAAGCATAGGAGTTTAATACAATTAAAGAAATTATATTTTATTAACTTTCACACCTGTCGAATTGTTAAATTGACATACATAATTGAAGTTGTGGAATTATTGATAGCTTACTTTCCTTGAATTTATTTTTGGAGTCACCTAAAATATTTAGCTAAATCATTTTATCTATAAAGAGTTAAATGAATTCTTATCCAAAATGAAATTAAGTAGTCTCTAAGTCTTGTTGAGAGACCATATATAAATTGTGATTTACTTCATGTTTTATAATTGATAAGTAATAGGTATTAAATAACAAAACAAAAACTCAGTAGTAGGGTAAAATTAGAAATATCAAGCTGAATGCTAAAGGCTTGTACTAACTTAGTAGGAATCACATGTGTTAAAATGTAAACTCATAAATTTTATGTTGTTTTGCAGAATTTGTTTCTTTTATCCGATGGGTTCTACATGTGCTACTTCTTGCCCATTGCGGCTAAATTCTCAAGCGCCTTAGAAAACTCAGGGACAAAACTCTCAAAAAGAAAAGAATTGGTGTGATGATTTGTTCAATAAATATCCTAAGGCATAATTCTATCAGAAGAATTTTGAGAATGATAGGAACACATTGTTAGAGTCAGGTCTCTCAGGAGAATCAGAGCGAAACCACAGAAACAGAAAATAATATTACTGATTTAGAGAGACCACTTCTGCTGCATTTTATATAAGACGTCATATTATAACTTAACTTAGTAAAAAGGTTGTTGTCACAATTAAGAATGTGTCTATACTAGGCGATGAAGTCCATGTATCCTGCAGAAGACTTGACATGTTAAGAAAAGATAAGATAATAGATTCTTCATTCGGATAAATGTTCACAATTAAATAACTGATAACACTGCCTCACAAAATTGAAGTTTGAAATATTTAATAAAACGAAACACTTTCTGCTTAGATCAATTTTTTACGCCAATTACAAAAATGATACTCATTTGCCTCCTAGACGTCTAGATTTTGAGGAATTTATTATTTTTAAAAATCAGTTTCTTTACTTTTTCTAGTGTTATTTTCTGTATTTAGCCAAACGATTATTAGATAGCCAGGTAAATTATTCATAAAATAAAGCCACAAGTATTACTTGATACTTTACCACCAATTTGCACACAAACATTGACTATTTATATAAAAAAATCGTAAAAGAGAAAAATATATTTTATGCACAAACAACTTGTATAAATGAAATATGAGAAAAGGCGTTGCAAACTAACGGCACCAGTTAACATAGATTTTACATTTTCAAGAGCCAATAAAAATCAGCAAGCATTCGTTCATCTGCTCTACCACTGTATCTGCTTTCGATAAAAGAGATGATCTGATGAAAGTTTCTCCATATTGATCGCTAATTTTCCCAAGATCATCTGAGAAAAAACAAATATGACTGCCCAGAAAATGAATTTTCAGCGACATATTAACTCCAACAATCTGAAAAGCAGACAACATTTCTGTGATTTAATTCTGAAAGTCATTTGATCGATAGCTGCAAAGAAAATTTTGCTTTACGTTGGTAATGGCGACTCATGCTTGCAACTCATCTGACTAAGAACAGATTTAAACCTCTCATTCTTCATTAGCTTGACAATATCGGGTCAAACGAAGATTCCTTCACTTAGTTTTGCACTTGACAATCGTGGAAAGAGTTCGTGCAATACTTTTTTAGCTTCATTATTGTCTTTCAAAGAGTTGATAAAGTTTTTCACAATTCCAAGTAAAATATGCAGAGGTGGAAGCAATATACGTTCTTTTTTGGACCAATTCAAAATACCAATTATTGGCCCAAGCCCGGCCACTGATACTTTCTTCTGCCTCATAGAGGTCCATAAGCACTACACTATGAATTTGATTCGATAATTTGCCAAAAGTGTTGATTAATGTGCACATGGGCTTAAGTCTGTCAAAAACGCTAATTCAATTCTGTTGAAATTCAAATTGCATTGTTAACCTTAATACAATAAACGTGTTATACAGGGGGCGTATCAACCCTTCCTTGAGCAGATGTGTACCGTCCTACAAATGTTTGCATTTGCTATCAATACCAAATAGTATTGAGTGTGAATTTCCACAAATGTTACTAATGAAGACAAAAATTTTCTATTGTTTCAAATTTGTGCATAGATTACCCTTAAATTGTTTAGAATTTTTTTACTTTTTTGATGGTTTCTTAAAATTTTTAAGCGCTTTCATCTCACAAAATAATAAATTCTCAAAAATCGAAGTGCACAATGTAGATAAGGTGCGCCCCTTCTTTTTATAAATTAAAGTGCTTATATGTTAATCTCTTGCTTAAACGTCTTTAGATAAATGGCGATTATTGGCATAACTATATCTAACAACGATTTATCAACATTTTTTATCTCCAGATATATTAATATTAATTGGGCATGGTAAAACCTAACTGCCAATTTCGCACTACAATATTTCTGAAATCGATTATTGCAATTACCCTTTTACACGTAAGCATACCTTAAAGAAGAGAACCACAACAAGATCATTTTTCTTTTGCTACTCTTCTTTCCAAACATGTTTACACGTTCTTGAAAACCCTAAGCTTTTCTGTTATGTTTTACAACATTGTACTAGTGTAAAACCCAACTACAACAATGAGTTTCTGGTGACATTATTAACAACAATAATTACTCTTATAGAGCCATTGAATAATTCTGAATTTAATAACACCTTGAATGTATATTTTTTTACCATTACTCGCAGCTCAATACAGAAACTATTATAGTCCTGCGGAATAACTTTTAGGAATAATAAAGCACTTCTGAAACTTCTTGATTACTAACATTCAACTAAAAAATTTGCTTTATCATAAAAGTAAGCTTGGTTTGGGGCTCTGTGCTTGCAAATATTATGTTAGGATTTTCTGCTGTTCAAAATGACACGTCACCAACTGGAGTTTCAATAAAAAAATTGACAAGATTTTACTGGAATTTCATTAAAAATGTTGCGAATTTTTTTACTAGATCAATATATGTAATGTTTTAAGGAAAAAAATTCCATCCTGCATATCTAAGCAATATATCCCTTAAAATAAGAGGTAATAAATATAGATAATATGTTTGCATTAATATTTTAGTGTATGCTTGCAACATTCGCTAAACATACTCAGGTGGCCTGAATACTAGAAGATAATGAATATTGGTATTTAGAGTAATTATAATAATAAAACTGTTTTTTGAAGTAATCATCTTTTACAAGTTACATCAACTTACATCAGCGCAAAGCAAAAGAAACGCTCTTTGCTTGTAGCAGACAAAATTTAGATATTAGAAATATTGCACCAGCCAACAATGCTGACTAAACTTAAAGAGAATACTTTTTGCTATTTGCAAAGTTTAAATTTTCAAGTGAATTTTTTCCTGTACTTCAAATACCAATTAAAACATTAGGCCCAAGCCCGGGTCGGCCCGTCCAAATTGCTACGTCGAAAATCCCACACAAGCCTAGCAACTCTGGCGTTCCTTAATGGCCAATCTGATCGAACATGGTGTTGGGATCAAGACCGGTTAAAAAAAGCACCCATGTTTTACATAGCCTAGTTGGAGCCCAGTCAATAAGGCAATAATTTTTAAATCTCCTCCAACATTCCATTGATATCTCGTAATGAATCAGTTGCAACATAGATTTGATCACTTTAGAGCTTTCTGCTAGACTTTTTGCCAAAAAATAGCCACCAATCGATCCTTATATCTGAGTTTATTCCAAGTGCCTGAAACAAACTGTTGAGGTCAGAGCAAGGGCTTCTAAATACAGGGCTGCTCACTTGAGAAACCGGGAGGTGTTCAGGAAGGCCTATTAGATTTTTATGAAACTTTGTTATCTAGAGTAGTTTTTAATGCTGGATTCGAAAGCGCACTTAATTTTTTGATTTAAAGGTCTATGTTGACAGGTACCGGCTGATACTCAAAAGTTTCGCAAATATTTCTTGTGATAAATTAAATATTGTTATTCCTTCAAACAAAACCTTTGCACATTATTATATTCCAAAATTACATCTGTACTCTCACATTTACACATATATATATATATATATATATATATATAT
>CABFPE010000119.1:892112-902690 GCA_900660155.1 Hofstenia miamia | reverse complement strand
ATATATATATATATATATATATATATATATAGTGGTATTGTGAGGTCAGTTGCAATCATTATGCGACACTGTTATTGATGTTAAATTTTGTTTTTACGTTTATTAATGCCTAATAATTCTATGTAATACAATTTTATCACAAAAATTTCAGTTCACTTCTAGTCTGGTCGTTTATATATTTCAAATAAATAATTTCAAAGAACTGAAGTCTTTCCGGAAAAGTGCTTCCCAATGTGTTTTAGCTATTAGCTTTACAATTACAGAGAGCTCGTTCATGTTATGGTTCTCTAATTACGTTATACTGCATGAATAAAGCAATAGAACAGTTACTATATGATGTACATTGTTTTAGAATGCCAAATAAATGCAGTATTTACAAATGCAAATCAAATTATACATCAACAAGGAAGTACATTCAAGTTTTTAAATTACCAGAAAATCCTGACTTGAAAGAAGAGTATTTGAGGGCAATACCGAACCTTCGAGAAAGCCTTCCAAAGAACGTTTTTATCTGCAATGGACATTGGCCTGGAAATCCACGCAAAAGGTAATGTTGAACTGGTCATTATTTAATGATAACAAAAAACTTATATTATACTTCAATTAGGAAATGTTATGAATAACAGATTTCCAGTCCCCTTCCATCATGAATATTATCCACTCACAGGTGGGGGTATCATGAAGGAGCTGCAACCTNTGTACTACACTTAAATAGTAGATTTTAATTTAAAATATTGATTCAATTCAGTGTAATGTACCTAGTGTATATTCATGTATAAATATAGTGAAATGCTTTGCTAATTTAATTATTCTTAGGCCAAATTCTCCCCCATCAATATTTTCCAAAACCATACCAAAATCATGCTTACAAAGAAAGACCTAAAGGAGGAGAAGCGCACCTATATGTAAAAAAGATGAACTTACTGAATTTAAAAGCTTAGATGCAATTTCGGATTTTAATACTTTCCGTTCTTTAATTAGTATGAAAACATCTGACATTCCAACTATAAATGTAAGCATATGTGACGATGAAGTCATGATATATGCATACTCTGCTATTTTTACAAAAACTCAAACAAAAAGCATAAGCAGTATTGCTGGTAACTATCCTTTAGAAATCCATGCGAAAGTATTCGCGAGGAGCATTTCTACAAAAGCGTCGCATTTGCTTGGCCGTCACCACAATTTACAATGGTGGTCACAACTACATGAAGTGATAAAGTTCTTAGAAAATTATAATTTGGAAAAACGATATCTTGCTCAGGATGCCTGTAATTTTATTGAAGAAATTGATGATTTTAAATTTTTAAAAGAGCAATTACTATTATTGAATTTACCAACTCATGGTTGCAGATACACAAGTGAATTGATCATGATTTTGCTACACATTTATTGTTGTTCCAGATCAGCATTTAAAGTAGTTTCAAATTACGTTATTTTACATTCTCCGGCTCAAATTCGGCGTTATCTTTTGCGCATGCGAAATCCGAATAATATTTTAAAAACATTGTCTACAAACAATGTTCTTAAAGATAATCAAATGAATTGTATAATGATGATTGACGAAATATATGTTCAACCTCTTATCATATATCGCGGTGGGCATCTTATTGGTTATTCTGAAGATGTTCCAAATGCAAAGGCAAAAACCATTTTAGCAATAATGGTGAAATTCTTGAATAGTGAACCGAGATTTGTTGTACGTCTTTCTCCAATTTGTAAGTTGAATTCATTATTTCAGTATGATCTTTTCTGTGAAACTATTACCATACTTCATAAATTAAATTTCAATTGCATTGCCGTGTGTGTAGATAACAATAAAGTTAATCAAGCGTTTTTCGATCAGATTCGATCAATTAATGCAGAAGAAGAATCTATTGTCACTCATCCAATTACTAATGTTAAGGAGTCATTCTTTTTATTGAATGATATGCCACACCTCTTAAAATGCATAAGAAATAATTTTTATGCTGAATGCAGCCAACCACTCAACTATGTAACAGAAGCTGGTCTTTGTAGCGTAAAATTGCAAGACATCGTAAACCTCTTTAATGATGAATGTAATGAAACACTTAGTCATCAAAACTTACGTATTCCAGTGTGTATCCTAAGAAAATTGAAATGCAATCCGTCAAATTAGCATTAGAAGTTTTTGATATAAGAACATGTAAAGCTTTAGAAAGAAAGGGATATAATGCGACAGCACAATTTATTGAGCATGTTGCAAAAATGTGGAACATTATAAATGTGAAAAAACCGTACCTTAGAAAAAGATTAAATTTATCAGATGCGTCCGAACTGAGAGAAGTTAATGACGAACGACTTAATTTTTTAGAATTATTTGCAAAAAGAATAAAAGACATGCAAAATAAAGGCAAGAGATTACATAACTTGACAAAAGAGACGTCAATGGCAACACACAATACATTGATGGCATTGAAAGGTATAACTAAGTACTTACTAAAAGGGAAAAAATGGATTATGTATGTCTAGGCCATTTTCAAAGTGATGAACTTGAAAAGGAATTTGGGAAATATCGTCAAGCTTGTGGTGGACGATATTATATTCATGTTGCAGACGTTCTCAATGCGTCATGGATTAAGACTTTATCAATGCTTTCAAAGTATGGAATTACAAATTTTTCCGAAGAAACTAACAAGAAATTTATTTGCTTTGAATGTAAAAGTGATTACAGCGAAGATATTGATGAAATTGATTCATTCAGCTTTTCAGACAATCACAAATTTACTGATAATGAATATCAAATTTTATGCTATATAGCTGGTTATGCAGTATTCAAAATATTAAAGCTCCCAGAAATCAGTGAGGATATTGCAGAATTTTTAATTGGTAATGACATTGAGGAAAAATATACAGAATGGATAGAAGCACTAAATCGAGGTAATTCATGTACATCATCCAATGAAATATTTCAAACAGCTACTTTATGTTATTACATATTTAAAGAAAAGAAAAAGTTGCTGTAGAAATTACTCTGTTTTATTATTTGAGACTGCGTGCGAAAATTTTGATCTCTTGCCATTTCTCCAGAATAGTACAAAGAAAAAGCTGTTTTCTATCCTATGTAATGTTTATAATAATCAATTTATAAAAAAATTGAAAGAAACTGTTGTAACTATTCCCCAGAAAACAGCAAAGTTTGCTTAATAGATAATTTAGTGTAAACATTTTGTACTATATCTTTTAGATAATACATCATTCTCAATACATGTTTACATTTTTCTAATATAAAGTCAATTAAAAATTACCGTTTATTGAAGCGAATCTTTACTTAGCATGTATAATTGCAGTTGAATCGTTCATAATAAACTGATGAGTAAGTGCTGTTCACTCGACAAACCATTGCCCATCAACCAATCAATTCCACACGTGTGATGAAGGTGTATATGTGTAATTGCCTATTCTAACACAAGATTGCATTTCTTTTACCTAATGCCTAACAAAAAAGTATTTAGGGATGTATTTAGTTTTAAGATATAATATAGCTGTTTGAATACATGTAGATTACAATACCTAATAATTAACAATAATTAATATTTTGAATATTTTGAGTATCAGCCGGTACCTCTCAACATAGACCTTAAGTCAAAAAATTAAGTTCATTTTTGAATTCAGCATCAAAAACTACTCTAGATAACAAAGTTTCATAAAAATCTAATAGGCCTTCCTGAACACCTCCCGGTTTCTCAAGCGAGCAGCCCTGTATTTGGAAGCCCTTGGGTCAGAGTAATAAACCATTTTCCACGTTTCATTGAAAGAAAAGTACGGAATACATTTTTCTTTGCGATGCCTGTACACTGTAATTTGGGTATCTGGTTTTAGAACGCCACAAGTTTTAAGCATCCTGGACATGATGTATGAATAATCTTTAGAAAAATGCAGACTCCTAACGAGAGCATCAAGCTGTGACTGATCAATCTGTGTAGGTTCATTTGAAGATCGCTCGTCCATTCTGCACAATTTTTGATCTAGAAGCACTCTACCGTCGAATTGCTTTCCATTTCCAAGGAAGATTAGCTTGTTACAGGGATTTCATTGCAGTCTGTGAAAGGAAGAGGTCTAATAGCGGAAGCTAAGTTGGGATATTGAATGTTTTTAGCTGTTTTTTTGCTGTATCCTGACACCTTCACCATGCAAAAGTAGCAGTCATTTAAATGATCTGTTTTTTCACGCCATGACATTGGTATAGAAAATTGCAGTATTTTCAAATTGCCTGTTACCCATGAAGACAAGTTTGAATTTCAGCCTTTGCACATAAAATGAGTAGCAAAAGCTTTGTGCTGGTTTCGAAAGTGCTATTTTGAAATAGTCCAAATATCTGTGTCGTATCAGAGCTGAAATGCGGACATCATCACCTCTGAAAATGAAATCTCCACATGTATAGCAAAATTTATTTGGATCTGTAAGACACGATCGGTGCACCATTAATTCTCAAAACTATCAGTGAAAGTAAAATAATGAGACAACGGAGGGAGTTGTGGCACCAAAGCTAACGATTCATTTATTTTGTTGTCTTTAATGAGCTCATCTACGCGAGTGAGGCCGACACATTAGCTGCAACTAAATTTAATTTAAAAAGCTGCAAATGACACCAAATAATTTTTGATGAAGTAATTATTTAAAAACACTAAATTACTTCATTCTTATAATGCTGATATGTAACATGCGTCCACTGAACTAAATCTGATTAAATAAAAACATAAAATTAGAGATAGAGAAAAATCTAGTTGTCTGAGACTATGGAAAGTATACATTTTTAGAATCGGTACAATGAACTCTACTTAATAGGCATATTTTTATTTTACTATAAACTTCAGTGTTGGGCAATGTAATTTATCTGAATAGCGTCAATAAATTCACAGAACATTCTAACTTGATTAAATCATTTTTGTTTTATTCAATGCTTCATTTAGAAATAATTTCATAAGCATTAATTATGACTTCTGAGCAAGTGACCGATTTTCAGCGCGAAGTAATTGTACTTTTTAAAACAGAAAACTCGACATGGGGCCTCTCTAAGACTCCAATCTTGTTATGACAGTGATGGTTCACATTTCGAACATTTCCTCTGAACTCTTTCATTGTAATATTCAATAAAACATTAAAAAGTTTAATGTTAATCAGTTAGTTATGTTTATTAATTTAATAAAGCGATTTTGAAAGAGTTAGCAAATTTCTTGACTTTTTGCTGGGCACCCTGTATATATGTGGTTAAGTCAATAAGTAAGTTTCGGTGTACATGTGTGCCTGCATGCTCAAATGCATGCTTCGGTTATTTTATATTTTGAAGGTTAATGTGATTTTTGATTGGTTGACAGAAATATATATAATTACATGCATGCAAACATTTTAGATAGCATAATTATTCTTTCCACGATGAATGCATTTAAAAGCAATTATTCAAGATATGACACTCACGTCATTATCAAATTTCTTTATTACTCACATTGTGATACGACAAATATTCATCAACAGCTATGCAACGTTATGAGAGAAAATGCGCCATCTATCCAATCAGTAAGAAAATGGGCCAGAGAGATTGTAGGAAGAAGAGTTGATTTGCATGATGAACAGCGTGGTGGATGACCAATCGAGGCAACAACAGATGTCAATATGACCAGAACACAACAACTCTTGGAGGAAGACAATCGATGCAGAATTGATAAGCTGGCAGAACAAGTTGGTGTTTCTCATGGTACGATGTATACGATTCTGACTCAGATATTGCACAAATCAAAGAAACGTGCAAAGTGGGTACCACACTTTTTGTCAGACGAACAAAAAACATGCGCATCCAACTCTGCCGAACCAATTTGCAGCACTGCCGGGCAGATCAATGTTTTTTAGTCCGATTGTTACGAAACGTGGGTTTACAGTAAGGATCCTCTTCTGAAGCAACAGTCAGCAGAGTAGAGTGACTAAAAAAAGTCTTGCAAAAACAATCATCAACAAAGTCTATGCAAATTGTCTTTTTTGACAAAAGTGGTTTTCTGCTCAACACCGCTGCTCCAACTGGCAAATGTGTCAATGGCGAATATTACAAAGATGTGCTCGTTCGACGATTACGTCCTAGTTTGATGAGAAATTGCAAAAATCAACACATATTTTTCCATGATGACAGTGCTTCAGCACATCGATGCCTAATTGTGCAAGATTACTTGAATCGACAAGAGTGGGTCATAGTGCCTCATCCACCGTATTCTCCCGACCTTGCTCCTTACGACTTCTTTCTCTTCCCCAAAATCAAGGAGTCGATACGCGGTCAGTCCTTCTCGACAATTGAAAAAATCAACAATCCATTTAATGTTTCACTTCGGCAAATTGCAAGTTAGGAAATATCGCATTGTTTTGTCGAATAGTTTATAGCTGCTTTTGTATTTGATATTAATATAAACTTTATTGAATCATTTATTGTTTACTACGTGGAAATGGAAACTTACTTTTTGACCAGAGGGTTACAAATCACATAAATTCCAAAAAAAATCTTTCAGGCTATTGATATATTACTACAATAGTATTTTAATACCGAGTTATGGTATAGTCATTGTTATAAAATGTGTATCCTAGCCATGATTTATCAGAAATATATTGTTCATTGAGGAAGATTTTTTAAGCTTTTTAAATGATTTTAATTTTTCAGTGGTTCTACTTTCTGTAGGTAGCTACATGCATATGTAGATAAAATCTCTCTTTGAATAAATAAATATTGCAAAACTAATGATTCAGTGTAGAAACGAATAAAAATAGTCACTCAAAAACCTATATTTGTGAGTAATCACTCAACGTCTGTCAGCTAATAAAAATGATTAAGTAATTTAAATGATTTCACCCTTAGATGGCATTACAACACCTCTCTCAATATCAGTGAGCTGACAGAAGTCAAAGGTCATAGTGTAATGTAGAGTCGCCATATATCATATGAACTTAGCATTTTAGTAGAGAGCTTTAGGACATTTCAATAGAAAAAATTGTGTTTTTCAAACACATGTTTTATTAACATGTAAAATTCTATTTACATTTATTCATCTATTATACACATGAAGGCCATGGTTGTATCTAACTACAGATTTGGTTTTTTGGAACAAGACCATTCACACCATTTTCACTGCACACACTTTTTCAATGAAATTTTTTGTGATGAAAATGAGATTTTGAGTCATCTAATATAGTCACACACATGAAATACATGTAATTAATATAAAGTATGTGCTAACACACAAACGTTCTGAACAATAAATATAAACAAAGACATGCATAAAATACATACAAAGACATACAAAAAAGATTTGTGATTACTTCCTCATTTCATGTATCGATTTAATATATTGCATTATCTAAAACATTAAAAAATAGAAGAAATTTCAGAATTGATTTCAGTGAAAATTATGTGTGCTATTTTAATATAAACATAGTTGGATTATAAGTTTAGAACACAAAAGGAAACTAATTTGGAGCATGCAGTTATGACCTGTTTTATCAGGAGTAAATGTGACCCTTGACTCATTTGAACTGTGATTTGCAAATTTCAAATTTTTGAGTAAAAATCAAAATAGTTAGTGACAAAAACATTTCTAGTAAATTATGATATACTATTGATATACTCGTTGATGATTACTTAGTAAATTTTGAGAAGATGGCCTATTAACTTACTATAATTTCAAATATTTATAATTTATATTTTCTGTAAGAATCCAAAACCTCATGCAATATTCTAAGGATATTTCTTTAAAGCAATTTATGCAGGCCAATATGCCAACTCAATGAATTGCATAAAAATGTAAAATGAATGAATAAAAAACAAACTTTTTAACTCTATAAATCATTTGTGCAATGTGAAACCTCACGTTATTTCCCCTCAAGTTTTTGTCCTCAGCTCACAACTTGACAATGGAATTTCTTTTTCAGTAACCCATTAACTGAAGACATTGTTGTCTGTCTAGAACCTTATTTACATCACCCTTGGCGATAACAATTTCATCATGGTTTCTGTTTTACAAAATTTTCAGGCTATTGACATGAAGAAGATTAAATATCTGAATATTTTTTAAATAATTGTATTAACTTGATGCTATATACAGTGCCTCACCCAAAGAAGAAAAGGAGGGGAGGGGGCATGCATTCTGCCATAAGAAAAAACAATCAGTTTTCGTCATATTTGTAATTTCACAAAACTCAGAGGCATTGTTTCATCAATGAATTTTATCTTTATAGTGGAAATTCCCTCCTCCAAAGAGTATAAATGATATCAAGTTTAGATTACGCATATTTGTAAATACAGCAAGTCTAATCATCTTTGTCCAAACTCATTTAAAAGATATGATAATCATGCTCGTCCTAATAGTATGGCATTCTTGTGAACTCAAATCTTTAATGAGTACTGCCAAAAGAATTGCACAGAAAACTATACGTAATAAATTTTAATTATTATACACAAACTTTAAATTCTCTTCTGAATCAAAAGATTATTGGACAAGAATGTCAGTTGACGTTTAAATCGACCTTTCAATGAAATTTTCTTCTATTATGCTTGAACTCTTAGCAAAAATATGCTTATTAAATGGCTACAAACCTAGCCAACTATACAAATACAAAACTGACAATATTTCTAGTCGCCAATGGAAGACAGCACATACGCAAGTAATGCTGATGCAAAAATTCTCTCATAAAACTTGCATATAGAGTGGTTCTTATTTTCATATAAATTGTGATGCAAAGTAGTATTTAATCTTATTGCAGTAAGAGGTTTCAGTGGAATTTCAAGTGATTTTCTGCTAAATGCCTTCATCTTCTTCATAGAAATAGAGTAGACCACCAATTAACCAACTTGCCTTGAGGCATCTTCTTCATAGAAATAGAGTAGACCACCAATTAACCAACTTGCCTTGAGGTTTTCGCTTGGAGTACATCTCCAATTGTCCAAAAAGTATGAGCACACTAGGTAACCACAAAAATCTATTCGATTTCTACCTACGGCATAAAATTGCCATGATTGCTTTGTTGAAATTCAGATTTAAACACTTGTTTTGAAAAGCTTCACAGTCAAATTCCTATTTACAAATAAAGTTTTAGAAATTCATTGTTTATGATCATATATTTCAAATCGCCCCTAAAATGATAAGTGTATTTTTTTAAAAATTCAATTGTTGCTACATTACAAATATCATTTTGTTATGCTATGCAAATGAAAAAATCCCACGTAAGTTGCTGTTAACTTTTTAAGAAACGCATTTTTGAATTTCTATAATAAACTTTGTATACATCTGAATGATGTCATTATATCCAGATGTTTCTAAGCTCAGTAATAATCAAGAATCAAAAATAACTAATCTCTTAAATTCATTTACTGATCTTGAACATTATATAAATGGCTTAAATATTAACAGTAAGAACAAATTAGACTATAACTGTTTTATTGCAAAGATTAAGCAAAATTTCTTAACTTAACTTAAAGATGAGAAATATATTACCCCAAAACTCATAATTTCAAACAAAACACTAAAAAATAAAAATAGTTCTTTAAATGAAAAGGAATGCATTGAAAAATCCATCAAAAAATTGGAAATGTCTCCTATTGATTAAGCAATTGCATTAAAAAAAATATTGTTTTTTTACCAATCCGAAGAAAAGGCAGAAAAAACAATGGAGGAATTGGGAAAAATAAAAGGCATTAATATAAAAAAAATCGAGTACATTTTTGCCTAAGCTTAAGTTATCGAAAATACCATTGTACGAAGATATTGAAGCTATTAACAACTTCAAAGTCAACGTACGACTCTAATCCTATTCTAAAAAATTTTTGTA
Organism: Hofstenia miamia; assembly: GCA_900660155.1. NCBI lineage: Eukaryota > Metazoa > Xenacoelomorpha > Acoela > Hofsteniidae > Hofstenia > Hofstenia miamia. Next base: position 892,868 of record CABFPE010000119.1, on the reverse strand, counting down.
CTGAGGAATTAACTATTATTTTTTCAAACGTAAATAACCTCAAACAATACAATGATAAACAAAAAAATGGTTTAAGTATCATCCCTATAAGTGATCATCACTACATAAGAATGTGCAGTTCATGTGGAGCCTATGGTCATTCTATAAAGACTTGTAAATGTGATGATATTTGTTGCATGTATTGTACAGAAAATCACAATTACAAAAATTGTAAAAACAAAGATACTAAGAGCATTCACAAATGCATTAATTGATTAAGAACTCTTAAGTTCATAATGCATTTAGTCCACACTGCTCGATATACCAAATGCAAAAAATATTTTGATGAAAAAAACTGTTTGAATAATAATTCACGATGTCTTTCAATTAATCATTTAGAAAGCACATTATTACACTACAACCAAAGTCCTAAATACGTTAACATTAATTTTCAATGTATTCGAAACAAATTTGAAAAAATACATGATCTAATGGAAAACTTCGATAATAATACAATTTTTGGAATCACAGAAACATGGTTGAAATACAATGATACAATACCCATTTTTAAAGAAGATTTCAATATATTCAGAAATGATAGAAATCTAAACAAATCTGACAAACTTAGAGGTGGTGGGGTTTTATTATTAGTACTCAAGAAATATTTGCCGAAACTAAGAATGGATATAAATAAAAGAAATAAAAATTTTGAAAGCTTATGGATAGAACTAAAAATAAACCAAGAAGTAATTTTAGTCAATATTAGTTATTGTAATA
>CABFPE010000119.1:878194-891093 GCA_900660155.1 Hofstenia miamia | reverse complement strand
AATTTGAATCACTCATCTTTTAAATTTAAATATGTTTCACTTCATGATTTTTTAAGTACTCAATGATAAAAACAATTAAATCAAAAGGCCCAAGTTACTATCCTATATGTTCTTAAAAGACGCTCTATATGTATTAGCAAGACCATTATGTGATCTCTTCAATGAATGTATTTACTATTTCTATTTCCCTAAACAATTAAAAATGGCTGAAGTTATTCCCATTTTTAAAAAGGGCAATAATGAGAAAACAGAGAATTGCCGTCCAATATCTATTCTCTAAGGAATAAGCAAAATTTTTAAAAAACTCATATATCAAAAATAACGATCTACATCGAAGAGAATTTTGGTTTTAGAAAAGGATTATCAACAAATTATGCATTAATAGAAACAATAGATGACTGGCATAGAAAATTAGCCAAAGATGACAAAGTTTATATTGCTTCACTTGATATATCAAAGGCCTTTAATTCAATTAATCATGAATTTACTAATTAAAAAATTAAAAGAAATTTATCATTTTAGTGGTTCATCAATCCAATTTCTGAAATCATATATATGTGTTCGTTCACAATACGTGAAAGTAAACAATCTATTGTCAAAACAAATATTGATAAATAATGGAGTGCCATAAGGATCAGTTTTAGGGCCACTATTATTCAATCTATATGTAAATGATATTCCTAACTTCATTGAAGGCAAATGCATTCAATTTGCAGATGATACTCTATTATATACACCAAAATAAAGATTTTACAAGAACATATAATTAAAGTAAAGACATTTTGTTAACAGAATATGATGAAATTAAATATTGAGAAAACTACATTTATGATTATAAAGAATAAAAATGGAAAAGGTGAACCATTAGAATCACAATATATGTTGAAAAAATATCCTTTATGAAACTAAGAAAATTAAATATTTTAGTATTGAAATTGACAATGAACTTAACTTTACAGATTAGATCAATGCAACTACGAAGAAAATGGCCCATGGAGTTAAATTGCTAACTAATATTCAACATATATTACCAATGAAGTGGATGATTGTATTACTAAGATCTCTTATACTGTCACATTTTTTCATATTCGTCTTTTTTATTTACCAATGTTACCAAGAAAATATTTAAAAAATTTAAGAAAGTGTTTAATAGGGCAATTAATACAATCTGTAGCAAAAGCGATCAAAGTAAATAATTAGAAAAACATATCGAATTATTAGAATACTTATTAAAATTAAATTGTCTCTTACTATTTTGGAAAAGACCTTCAGTAGAATTACAGAAAAATATACACAAGCGTACTAAGACTTATCACAAAAGCAAATTTAAAAAGAAAATCTTTGAAAAATCATTTACAAATTTTACAATTGATTTATGGAACAAACTCCATCCAGATATTAAAGAACGAAATTTCAATAAATTTAAAAAATCAGTAAAAATTTCACTAAAACGATAAAGATCCAACTACTTATCCAACTATAGGACAAAGTCCATAAAATATAACAAAGCTATTGAACAATGAAAACCAACAATTTATATCCTCAAGGACAATAAACTTTTGAAATCAAGACAAAGTATTTTTTTTAGAACCAGTTAATTTCTATCTATTGTTTTAATTCCTCATAAGTGTTAATTTATACAAGAGTTTCATGCTATTATCATGAAACACTCGCATTTTTAAATTTTTGTGCAACTCGCAAATAATGATTTGAATGCATTGATTTGAATGAGAAACAATAATATTGAATCAGTATAAGTAGCAGTAGTAATAATAATTTTACAATAGTCAAACTGATCAGGAACCAACCTGGTCCAATTTCTGCCAACAGCAATGCCATCTTCACAACTCGATCATCTGGAATTTGCGTACTATTAGACGAACTAGTGAGATTTTCTTGACAATTTTGCAGCAGAATGTGTGGTCTTACCTTTTGACAAGAAAGACATTTGTTCATTTTCTGAGTAACAAATTTCATGGACAATGGATTGGACTAGGTGGATATCTCACAGAATATTTCCGAGATCTCCTGATCTCAAAAACTCCCACTTTGAAATTTCCGCAAACACTGTGAGGACTGTTTATGAGGGTTACGTTAAATTACATCTCTTTTTTTAACATTACCTTTATACTAGTATATCTTTTGATATAGCCTCTTATATTTGTTAATTTTGTTGAATAAAGATTTTTAGTAATATAATATCGTTTATAACTTGGGGCACTAATTAAAACTTTCAAGAGCAACCTTATAGTGTCAATTTTCAAAATTCGGAACAGAGATTAGAGTCTCCTTGGCTTCTCAGCTCACTTCGATATTGTGAAAATTTTAGTGGATTTCATGCAATGTGTAAATAACTATTAATGCGCTCAATAAAAAATTGTATACTTTACGTGAGTAACATTCACACTCATATCTATTATATACGTTTCTGAAGACAATAAAATTACAAATAATTCAATTCTATAAAACTAACTTATACAGAATATACATACAATTACTTTAAATACATATTAACAATTGCAGATTCCGTTCTCCGCCGATACAGATGAATTTAGTTTAATAGAAGAGCCTGTTGATGTTGGTAGTACATCATACGCACGCTTCATGCTTTCAGCTAATGATCGAAATACAAAGTCTATGTTAGTTCCATCTTTTGCAGATGTTTCTAGAAAATGATTAAAAGCTAACTGCCGAGCAAACTGGTCCCCCTCTGAACATTGCACTTCTCTTTGACAATCCAAGTCACATTTGTTTCCTAAATATGCATTTTGAAGGTAAATATTTGTGAAAAACTAATTAAACTGAGATACAGAATGCATTATATTTGGATCAAATATTTGAAACTTACTTCTTTTGAAGACACAAGACAGTGTCAGAAATTAATCTATCACACTTTATTGAAATACCGTCTTTTCTTCCCATTTGGGAGCATCATTTTTAAGGTATGTATTACTCATTAATATAGATGCTTATTCAATATCAACATTTCACGTAGATATCTATTTAGTGACAAACTATTTTTGAAGAGACATTGCTTAAATTACAAAATAAAACACCTTCCTATAATGGGCGCATAAAATACAAATGTTTTAGTAATAATTACTAATAGATAATCAAATTGAATTTAGGTACTGCTAAATACGCTACCAGTGTTTTTCATTTACAATAAATGGAAATAAATCTATTTTGATATAAGCTGCAATTCCATTTCATACACTTTCACACAATTTTCTTTAAATTTAAAATAGATTTAGAATTCCCAGTACCATCATATTGCCCGGTAAAAAATGAGAAAAAGAATTTTTCAATTTCTTAGCAATAAAACCACGCACATTAACAAAATTTATATCAATCAATGGCAAATTAAGTTTTCTATTATTTTATTTAAAAGAAATTTATAACATTTTGAAGATGGTTTGAGAGGCGTATTGGCTGTCGTAGACCAATGAGAAATGTTGTTTCTATCCAGTTGGGAGATTGACTCATCCAAGGTGTACAAAATAACAGGTCATGACAAGCTTTAAGTCTAAAATTATCGGAGGACTAAATCTCAATTTACATTATTAATGTTATCTATTATTTAATGCCATAATTAATGTTTTTTGTTAACTTTATGCATAGATTGATAAAGTAACAAAGGAAAACTATATTTTTGCGAATATTCCGAGAAGGTTTTGTAATTAAAATTACAGAAATTGCTAAATAAAAAATTTACATATTTTTTGATTATTGATTTAAACAACACCAGATTTGAAAAAATTTGCACTTAGTAGCATTGCTTTTAAAACTACTAAACAATTAGAACAATAATTTATTAATAAAGCGCTAGAAAAACACAATCTAACTCGTGAAAGAAATTGAAAAAATTTTAAATGCAATATCCTATGATTGTATTATGCCAAGAAACCAGAGTGGAGATCTGTTGCATTAATAATTTTTTCCTGAAGTATGTAATGAAGGACTAATATCTGCGTTTTGGCATAACTCGCAATTATGGAATGCAGTAGCTGAATTGTAGTCTGGAACATTTCCTTATTCACACAAGCGATTGGAGAGCTTAGTTAGTAATTAAAATTGGGCTATTTCCATTAAACCAAGGCAAACATTGCAAGAATATATCTGAATACATCTTTAAATTTTTGTGCTGAATTATTAAATCTTTTGCATTCACTATCTTACACCACACTTGGACATTTTAGAACAAAATTGTTCAGGTTTTCGGTTCTTGACAACAGAGCATTCTCATTGAGTGTGATATTGTTCCTTCCCTAAAAATCTTTAAGCACAATGCAACAGATACTTACTGTTGAGTTTATCCACTGTACAGTTATTGCACTTGGTATCTTTAAATAATCAGGACAATGATCAAGTACAATAGTCTTGATTAAAGTCATCTTTGAAATATGAACTTATAACGTCTCATGAAGTTGGACGATTTAAAAGTGATAGGTAACTGCATATAAAACTAAACATCTTCCAGAAATTACTCCAAAAGTTCCAATCGAAATTTTCAACAATACAGGATTAACAACTTGTAATTTATAGTAAACAATTGCACTGCAGTATAAATTCTTACCATTTACAATTCTTTATGTTAAAATACTTGTCTACTTTGAATGATGACCACAGCGTTCCCTTGATTGTAGATGAAATTGCGATCGCTTTCTAACAGGTAGATATGCAAGAAATCTTATCAAGGCATAACTATTCTGAATATCTATATACAGTATTGGCCAAAATGATCCGTCCACCTCTTAAATTAGGGAGAAAACTTTAAAGATATGGATATGGTACCTTTATTACAAATGATGTAAACATAAAGAAAGAAGGCTTTTAATAAGTTATTGCTCATCAGCTTCCCTTAGATATTTATTAGATAATAGGATTCTTCATGGAAAATATGCGTAAGATAATTTTTGTCAGGTAAGTACTTCCATGGCACAACTAATACTGTTCAACGTTCGATAGACTAATGCAAGAGAGAAAAACGGAATGGCTTCAATTAAATAATAATCTTTCCTTAGTACGCCCGCACTGTTTTGCTGTGATTGTCATCACTAGAATAGCTAAAGTCATACATACAAAGGAGATGCATAAAAAATACTGATTTTGCTGTTGACAATCGTTGATTTTTCCGTATAAGTATTGTATTATAATTGTTTATCACAATAAATGTTGTTGCAGATTATATTTTTAAATCACGATTTGTAATAATGAATTCACGAGTGATATTAAGCCAGTATTTTCATTTTTCTTAATATTTTATGAGGTGGACGGATCTGTTTGACCAATACTGTATGTCGAAAGTCAAGGATGAATTTAATGCTAATACTGTTGTTCTTTGAATATGTGGGCGGATGGGTAGAATACTTTGAGGACAAAATTTTGATGGTTGATCCGTGCAACGGTAACTTTTGTTTTAGATAGTAATTCTCCGTTCTTGATCTAACCATAACCAGTTATAATATGAATTACTAATGCAAATGGATTACTATTATGCACTACTGTGTATAAACTAAACACAGGATTATAGCAAGCTGTATGTAGTAATGGGGATTGCATACGTCAACTAGCAGCGGAAATTAGAACACACGCTAATATGACCCTCCGATAATTGTCATCGCGTCTCCTTGTCATGACCAGTTATGTACACCTTGGACTCATCAATTATGAAAACATTTCTGAAAAATCCATCTAGCAACCTTGCTTCACAGACGAAGGGTAGACCACTTCCTTTCTTCCTTTTTAGCGTGTTGGTTTCAGTCAACTTTTTGAAGTTTCTGTAGAATGATTTTGGGTTCATACTTGATATCGTGAGTAAATTTTTGCGGTTTGTGGTTTCAGTAGAGTAAAGATATTGCAGACCGTTTTTTTGCATCTTAATGAGATATGTTTAGTGAAAATTTACGGTACTGTTGTTGATTGTGTGTGATTGCCTAAATATTTCGCCCAGAGCATTGCACTTTAATAAGGTGAAATGATTTGTGTACTACCATTGAAGTATTTTTGTGTTTGAAAATTTTTCTCTTTTTTTACCGGAGCTATAATGACACCAAACTATATGACGCCATTGTTGTTAATTAGGTAGCAAATGCAATGCTTCGATACCTTTCTCAATTGACGAATTCAATGTTTCGAACGTAATAAATTGTAACACTTCTTTCATTCTCACAAACTATTTTTTTAAAAAAAATTCTATAAAATACTCAATACATATCATTTAACCGCAGTTGTCATCTAAAGGGAACACAAATTCATTGTAAAAAACAAGAAATATTTTATGTATACATGTTTCGAGTGTCTCCACTCATCGTCAGTACAAAATAACTAAAATAATATGGTGGTAAATACAAATTTTAAGATATTAAAAATGTAATTCGAACATCTATTTTAATATCATATCCTCCCCATCATTATAATTCATGAAACCTCCTAAACTGTTTCCATCCATTTAAATCATCTCTTCTACATTTGCTCCTCTAAGCGCTTCCCGCCTTGCTGGATCTCTCCGCTGTTAAAATCAAATCAGCTTCCCTCCTCTAAAGTCTAATAGCTATTCTTTTTCGGATATCAGTCATCTTTGAGCGCCTTGTCTTTCGTTACGGGTTCCCTAAAATTCGTCACCTCATCTCCTCTTCTAAGCATGGTAATCTTCCGGATCATTTCACCATCATTAACTTGCCCACTTTGATTGAAAACCGCTATTTCCATTCTGACCGTAGTGATCCTGGTTGCATTATCTTTCTTGACATTTCTAAAACATTTAATTGGCTCCCTCATTCTATTCTTTTTGATAAATTAAATTGGCTTTAATGCTGATTTTCTCGAACTCTTCCAGTCTTACCTGTCCAATCAGGCAGTGTGCGAAAATCAACTCGTCTATTTCTTCTGCTGCTCTTGTCTCTAGTGATGCTCCTCAAGGTTCTGTTTTGCTTTTCTATTGTTCCTTGTTGCTATCAGCGACCTCCCTCAATCTGTCCTCAACTCATCCTGTCTACTATATGTCGATTACAGTGCGATTTTCAATTTTGGTTCGTTTGCCTCCAATATTACCTCGGATCTTGAGCTTTTGGCTACTTGGTCTTCCGTTAACCATCTTGATTGTAACACAACCAAAACATGTGATATTTGCTTTTCTGTAGCTGCCCCTTCTGATCTGCTTCTTACGGTGACATTTTCTCCTCATTATACTAATCTTGGTGCAAACTTAAATTGGTCTAGTCATGTGCACTTGGGCCCCCGAAAAGCTAATTCCTCACTCTTTGCCCTCTTACGCAATGTTCCCTTTAATTCCACGGCTGCATTGAAACTCTCTTTGTTCACGCCCATTCCTCGCGCTATTCTTCTCTACGCTTCTCCTTGCTGGAGGCCTTCTCGTTCCTTGTTCCACTCTATAGAAAGCATCCAGAAGGGTGCTTTCAAATGGATCACCCCTTGCTATACAAGACTCTCTTCTCAAAATCTCCACTCTACTTCCATGCCTGTGATCACCTGTTCAATCACTTACTCGCACAATGGCCCATGATCCTTTTGATTTCATAAAGTTCTCTAATTCCCGCCCTGATAATGGTGTCACTTTCTTCATTCGTCGTTCCAAGAAAGATCACAATCACACCCTTTACTCGTTTTTCAATCGTGCTTGTATTGCTGCTATTTACATCTTGACTCGCAGATTTGAATTGAAAACAGCAGTGAAACATTTGTACTAAAGCGTTTTCTAAGTAATAAATAAATCAGAGACTGATTGGAAAATAAATTTGGTCAATAAGATGTTTCACAAAAAATGCGCTTAATGTTCCGAATTGGCATTTCAGTCCCAATCACTGACAATGGATCATGCAGTCACCTTCACATATCTATTAACCTAAATATGACATATACATGAACTTAAGCAAAAGTGGATTCAACCTCTAGAAGGAATGCATTTAGACAAGATAATAATATTATTATTCTTACTTCTCACAGCTTTATGCTGGTATCCCTCTCAGCTCGGAGAACTCACCAGTTCCCAGGGAGTCTGAGAGCTTTCCTCAGGACTCTAGCTGTTCCTAACAATGCTGCCTTCTGTGCTACTGCCTCTCCCCAATTTATTACTCCCAGCTCCTCCAAGTATCTTGTATGCTTCTTACTCACTGCTCCTACAACTACCGGGACTACTTTAACCTTCTTTAATTTCCACAGCCCTTCTATTTCCTCTGCCAACTGTCTATCTTCTCTTTCTCCTTGCTTTCTACATTCTTGTCCGTTGGTACTGCTATGTCTATCACTGTTCCCAATCTTTTCTCTTTGTCCACTACTACTATGTATGGCATCCATGCATCTATCACCTTGGTTGTCTGTATGTTGAAGTCCCAAAGTATCTTAACCTTCTCATTTTCTATGACGCCCTGTGGCTTGTGCTCATACCACTTGTCTCCTGCTTCTAGCCCATGATGCCTGCCCAAACTCCAGTGAATCATTCTTCCCACTCATTCTGTGCCAACTTCTTACACCCTGCTATCAGATGGTCTACTGTCTCTTCCTCTTCCTTACATAGCCTACACTTATCACACTTCTGCTCTTCTGTCTATATGCTTCTTCACCCAGTTTGTTCTTATTGTTTGCTTCTGTGCTACCATTATCAGTGCTTCTGTTTTTCTTGTTAGTCCTGGCTTCTTTAACCACTTGTTGCTCTCTTCTCTGACACACATTTCTGTGTTCCTCCAGTATTCTCCATGCATTGCCTTCTGCCTATACCTTGCTTGTCTCTCTGTTTCCATCCTACTCTGGTATACCTTCTTTCCTTCACTCTCACTTCCTATCTTCTTTAAATCCTTAGTGACCTCCAGTAGTCACCTTCTAGGTTGTGCTTCTACGTATTCCTTTAGTCCTAGTGTTTCTGCTCCTACAGTTTCCTCCACATTTAACAGTCCTTTCCCTCGCTTATTCCTTGCCATGTACAGCCTATCTCATCTTCATTTCCTCGTGATCTGTTCTGTCCTTCTCTATTACTCCTAAGTACTTGTACCACTTCTTGACTTCCTCAATCTTATCACCACTGCTTGTCCTCAAACCATCTCCATCTATGCACTTGCCTCTGGTCATTGTCACTGTTGCACACTTTCTTAATCCAAATTCCAACCCAGAATCTCTGCTTGCCTTCTCCAATGTCTCCACTTGCTTCTGCAACATCTTCCTTGAACTAGCATACATCTTCAGGTCTTCCATGTACCACAGGTGACTCACTGCTCTACCATTCTTCTCCAACTTATATTCTATACCTGTCTCCTTTAACTTTTCTGTGATGGGGATTAAGCTAACTACAAACAGTAGTGGTGCTAAGCTGTCTCCCTGGAATATGCCTCGCCTAAACCTCAACCTTTGCCTGTCTATCTCAGTCTGCCACTTTCCCATCTCCCTCTCAACCCATTTCCGTGAAACTCCATTGGCCTCTAGCGTCGTCAATACCCACCTATGCGATATGCTGTCATACGCCTTCCTGTAGTCTATCCATGCCATTGCTAAGTCTGTCTTCCTTCTACAATTCTCCACTACTGCCTGGTCTATTAACAACTGATCTTTGCATCCTCTCGTCTTTGTCCTACAACCCTTCTGCTCCTCTGGTATCAACCTGTTCTGTTTTAAATAACATGCCAGCCTACTTGAAATCACAGAAGTTAGCAATTTCCAATATATTATTATTATTATTTAACCAGTTAATAATTAATTTCAAAACAGTTAATAGTAAATTACAGTCAGTTATCAAACAATATAAACAATTATAAAAGAGCGCCAAGATGTATTTCTCTATAAGAAAGTAAGTGCGAAAATTGGATCTGACAAAAATCATTTGTAGGAATATAAAAAAATTATTGGAAAATTCTTATTATATTTGATTTAACACTCACCTATTAATACTTGAAGAGCCCGGTCACTCGCATGACGTTTGATGTCATCTAACCATCGTGGCAAAGATATGAATGTATCACGCTTTGTAATATCATAAACAAGCACGACACCATTTGCACATCGGTAATACGACTGAGTAATAGTCCGAAAACGCTCTTGACCAGCAGTATCCCAAATTTGCAGCTAAAGGAATTTGTTAGCAAAAATTAAAAAGTGAACATTCAGAAAACGAGATGGATGAAACATTTAAACTATAAAATGATTTTCTATAGTTTACAAGTAGGTTTAATCCAATACGTGGAATTTCACTTAAAACAACCATTACATGGGTATGGGGTTAGGGACACTGACATAAGAATAAAACCTGAGTAGACAAAATAAAACTCATGTTTAAATGAGAGTAACCAAAAATTACAGAGATGACATACTGAAGCCAAGCAGATACAATTAAATAAATATGAACAATTAACATACAGTATCTACAATGATTTATACATACCACACTAAATATTGATTCAGATTATTTAAATAGTGAGCAACTATTTTTCAACAAATGTTATGAAAATATCATCTCAATATTTTCAACTACAGATTTGAAAATTTGAAATGTAATTACAAAATTGAACAATGGGTTGGCATAAAATAACCCCAGGAAAATAAGCACATTAAAATTCCTTAATGGAATATGGACAAAAATGAATTTCAAAATAGTTAAATTTTGCATTCATTTAACCATTATCAAAATCATAAAAATTTCAAAAAAATTGAAATCAAAAGATTTCAGACAGATTGAAACTCTTCATACTCGTAATATCAGATAATTTATCGCCAATTCAAAATGTCTGTCAAGCAACTATATCGTAAAATGAATTCAATTTTCTCTATTGAATATTTAATTTAAAGTAATTCAAATTATGAATTTATCTGAAAAAGACCAGAATTGCTTGATTGCAATAACAAATAACTTTAAATTAGTTCTTTGATTCCAAATATATTCATTTAAACACAAATGATACATATATTATAAATACAATTACCTTTACTCGCTTTCCATCCACGTCAATTGTCTTCATTGTAAAATCAACCCCGATTGTACTACCATATTTTTCAATAAATGTTCCACACTTGAATTGTTGAACGATGCAAGATTTCCCAACACCAGCATCGCCTATCAGAACAATTTTGAACAAGTAATCATAATGATCATCTGCATCAAGAATCATAATTATTGATAAATTGTTACTGTGACCATTCTAACATAAAATTCGATTGGATAATAATTTATAGCACACTTAAACTCTATAAATACATATTACATAAGCTGATGAAAATTATTGATAGTTTTAAAATTTTATCCATTAGGATGGCATTTAAAATATGTTCAAACATTAACTATTTTGATCACTGAAATGCTAAATAGCTTTGTCGAAATTGTAATATGCTAAAGACAATGACATAAGAAAAAACATAGTCAGAATTGCAAAATATTATGACTATATACCACACAAAGAAATCGTTCAAGACAAGTTCTGCAAAACTAAACTTAAGAAATTATTCAATTGATTATTTGACTAAATGAAACGGTGCTATATTTTTAATTACTTAAATTTCTGCTAATTCGAGGCGGTAAAATTGATAGCAGTCGACTAGATTTTATCAGTTCTATATTTGTCCATATTTTCATGGTAGGCATTTCTATTTACACTACCAGTTTTTGTTGCATATATATAGGTGTGATTTTTTCATTTGTTTTTTTACTTCAGTTTACTTTCAGTAAATTCATTTTGCTTTATTTTGACGTTTGTTTTATTTAAAATGTTGCTTTCCTAAATTCATACATGTAGTTAATATGTGCCTAGATGCAGTACAGCTTTACTAATGTAGAGTCGCTTGGGGACTTCTGTTGATTTTATTCTTTAAAATTTATTTTGTATTTCTACGTCACTATGACGTCAGTATTTATTTGATGTCCCCTCAATGGTGCTTATTGTTGCTCAAATTTAATTTTGCGAGGGAAAAGAAATTTATCATGTTAAACTACATTGACCTTTGAGTATTGTAAACAAAGGCAGGTAATAGTTAAACAATTGTATAAAATAATAGATTTTATCTACTCTCAACTGCCGTCTTTAACGTTGTATTTCTTATTTATTAATTATCTTGATGAAACTTATTGCTTAAGATTGGCGACAATTCGGGTGTGCTTTCACTAGCACGGGGCGACACGTCACTTCTGGGGGTCTGTTGATTACCCAGTCCGAATTGTGGACTCATTAAGTTATGCCTACGGTTATGTATAAGGAAATAATAAATCTCTCTTTCATAATTCAACATGTACATGCACTTATAAAACCTAACACTGTGATGATACCATGCCATGGGCTAGCACGAATATCTGGCAATTACAGATTATTTAATAGTGAGCTGAGAGATAACAATGAAAATGAGAGTCTATATTATTTGAATTGAGATAGAAAATAAGCAAGTGAGACAAATAGGGTAGCACCAGTCAATAGGTTAAGCACTTTACTTCTGGATGTTCCGCTTTGGCTGGAAGCCATAGGAATCAGTCATCTTGGGTATTCGCTAAAGTAGTGTTGTTACTTGGATGAATTACCAATGTTACATCTATANGTGATAACTGGTTAGTCTTGTTGTTTTCTTTCAATGGTTTGGTTGTGAGTTGGTTTTTGTTTTGGTGCATATCAGCTGGGATAGTTGTTTCCCCTGATTGCTTTGAGACTTCAGAGAAAGTACCCATCAATGTATTCATTAACTTCCTCACCTTGAAGGAGGGTCATGAAGCTTTTGTGTTTCTTATTTGGCTGATGTCAACTGTTAAATTTCTTGTTTGTTTTACTTTTTCTAGTGCTTCTTTACGTTGGATTTATTACCAAGTACTGCTGTGTTCATTTCTTCCCTTTTTGGTCTGTTAATTACTGTTACCCCTTTTATGCGTTTTTTGTTCCTGTGTGTGTGGGAGTACTCCCATTGTCAGTTCTAGAAATTGT
>CABFPE010000119.1:833498-878187 GCA_900660155.1 Hofstenia miamia | reverse complement strand
GTTGTATTTCTTATTTATTAATTATCTTGATGAAACTTATTGCTTAAGATTGGCGACAATTCGGGTGTGCTTTCACTAGCACGGGGCGACACGTCACTTCTGGGGGTCTGTTGATTACCCAGTCCGAATTGTGGACTCATTAAGTTATGCCTACGGTTATGAATAAGGAAATAATAAATCTCTCTTTTGTAATTCAACATGTACATGCACTTATAAAACCTAACACTGTGATGATACCATGCCGCGGGCTAGCACAAATATCTGGCAATTACAGATTATTTAATAGTGAGCTGAGAGATAACAATGAAAATGAGAGTCTATATTATTTAAATTGAGATAGAAAATAAGCAAGTGAGACAAATAGGGTAGCACCAGTCAATAGGTTAAGCACTTTACTTCTGGATGTTCTGCTTTGGCTGGAAGCCATAGGAATCGGTCATCTTGGGTATTCCCTAAAGTAGTGTTGTTACTTGGATGAATTACCAATGTTACATCTATATGTTATAAATTCTGTATTATTCCTTCCTCCTGGAATCATGGCTGTTATGTAAACGCTATTCAAACCTTCTGCGGAGTCAATTAAGTTTCTAGTTAAGTTTCCCTACCAGCCAACGATTCTACATGGCGACCGTGACAGGACGCTGACGTGATAACTGGTTAGTCTTGTTGTTTTCTTTCAATGGTTTGGTTGTGAGTTGGTTTTTGTTTTGGTGCATATCAGCTGGGATAGTTGTTTCCCCTGATTGCTTTGAGACTTCAGAGAAAGTACCCATCAATGTATTCATTAACTTCCTCACCTTGAAGGAGGGTCATGAAGCTTTTGTGTTTCTTATTTGGCTGATGTCAACTGTTAAATTTCTTGTTTGTTTTACTTTTTCTAGTGCTTCTTTACGTTGGATTTATTACCAAGTACTGCTGTGTTCATTTCTTCCCTTTTTGGTCTGTTAATTACTGTTACCCCTTTTATGCGTTTTTTGTTCCTGTGTGTGTGGGAGTACTCCCATTGTCAGTTCTAGAAATTGTCGTTTTGTTTTCTAAAGTTTAATGGATTCTAGTTCTAGTCGCACTGTAATTTATTCCCCTACTTTTGGGACTTCTCCCATTCAGAGCGTCCCCTGTGCAAGTGTTGGTAACCAGGACGTTACCCCTTGTACCATTGGATTGTTACTTAATTTTTTCAACCTTCTTCTCCAACTACCCAAAGGATGGATGATATGGATGATCACAATGTCGCCACTATTCCGTACAGCAATGCAAACGCAATGAGTGTGAGTGGATCATTTCATAGGAATACACAATGTGTTTTAAACTCTCAGAATGCCCCACCAATTCCAATGCATCCTCGCAGTTACATCAGTGGTCATGAGCAGCAGTATACCCCTCACTTCAATGCACACATTGCTGAGATCGAGCATTTGAAGGACGAATTGTCACAACAGGTAGCTCTAAGGATGGAGAGTGAGCACCAGGTTGAATCTTTACAAGCCGAAATTAAGACCCAACATGTAGCATACCAACGGATGGAGAGACAGATGTTGGAATCAACCTTTGCTCTCGAATTACAAATCCATGAGTTAAAGAGTTCTATGAACAATTCCAATCATCCAGAAGATATGTCACCTAACCAAAACCGTGATGAATATGTTACCCATGTTGTGTTGAATGAAGCCTTAGATGAATTAGCTGAGAGAATTATTGGTAGAGTGGTTCAGCTCGTGGGCACAAGCCAATCTCCTCCGGCTGTTCCTTTGTGTGGAGTGTCCTCTTCTATACCTTCTTCTACTCCTCCATTGCACAGTCAACCTACCTTTGCTCAGGCCGCTCTTACGCAAGTATCCACTTTAACTACCAGAGCTACTCCTCAAACCGGCTATGTTCAGTCATTACCAGACCCGGTGAGTACCATGGTCATTCCCACATGTAAGGAGCAACATGTGAGCAATACCAGCCCATTTAATGAAAGAGCCTGTTCTAAATATCAGCCACAATATCATGAGTCAATTCTTCCTCTCGAGTCTAATGGACAGTTACAATTATTTAGTAAGCATTCTGTTCTACCTAAATTCACTGGGCAAATTGATGCTGTGTCACAGTCATTTGACGAGTGGTTTTTTCTATTCGAATTGACCATGAAGCAACACAAAAATTTGCAGGACACCGCCATGTCACAGTTCCCCTTATATCTCAGTGGATTGGCATACAACCAGTACATGATGCTTGACCAGAGCATAAAAACTGATTACCATTTGTTGGTGGGTTTTTTCAAGGATCACTACCGAGCGCCACACATCAAACATCAGTACAAGACACTATTGTGCGACATGTCGTTTAAATTCAGCGATGATATCCGCAACTACATCACCCAGGTTGAACGCCTGTTTCATCTGAGCAGTCTTTCTAGAGAATATTCTAAGCATGATTTGTTCTCTTACATTTGCAGAGGTTTTCCTTCATCACTAAGAAACTGACTGGAAGTTTGATGCGATCCTGAGGACAGCCTCCATGAAATTATCCACAAAGCCATTAGTGTGGTGTACATGCTTCAGAATTCGCAACGCATCAATAACGATATTACTAAATTCTCCAGTATGTCTGGAACAAAGAATTTCAAGCTTAGGAAGCCTGCCCCTGTTAAAAAGATGTTCGACTTATCATTGGTGAGATGTTACACCTGTGGAGAGAAGGGACATCTAAAATCCCAGTGCAAGGCCAAGGTGCAGCTTGTTGCTGATGGTGAAGGCTTTATTGTAGAAGATCCGCCCCCTACCGAGTCTCTGTGTGTTGACAATCTTGTTGATTTAGAAACTGATCATCCCACTACGTCTCAAGATTTAAATTAGTTGGAGCGCCGGCTCCGGTAAAACGTGCACAAAGTCACAATGTACTAGTTATAACTCAGTTAATTAGAAAGAACTTAATCCCTGTTGAGATGAATGGTAATATCTTTAATGCCACAGTGGATACTGGAGCCGCCGCCTCCATAATAAGTGACGAGTGCTGTAGAGAATTGTGCTTAAATCGAGATTCGTTGGACTCCTCCAGAGTGAAGCTGATCAATGCCTCTGGAAACCCTCTTTCACTGAAAGGACAGTTAAAAGACGCCTCGATCAAGATACATGCGGAGCCTTTCAAAGTAGACCTGCTGGTAGTGGACACATCAAACCATCGTCTCCCATATGATCTAATATTAGGAAATGATTTTTTAGAACGCAATTCTTGCATTATTGATTTCAAAAATAATACGATTTCAATTAAAGATCAGGAAGCAACGCAATTAGCTACGATCCCTGAGAAGGAAGTTGTTTTCGAATTGGATGAACCCATATTTCTTGAACCAAAGCATTGGACTCAAGTCGCCATGTCTTTGGATGCCAGTATGAATGGAGACATTATGATCTCGGGGTACTGAGGCAAGTACATACGTGGAGTTTCTTTTTCACCAGATCTGTGCAACATAGTCAGAGGGAAGACATATGTCACTGTTCTCAATGGGTCGACTTCCTCTGTCAAGATTGGGGTTCCCCAATTACAGTTAGTAGGAGTGCCAGTGAAAGTCGAAAATATCCCCGTTACATGTCAACTGATATGCACTGCTGTGCACGATTTGGAAGCTCCCGCAAGTCCAATACAAGTGCCAATGGTCACCAAAAGCTCTCATCCGCATTTAAATCAAAAGGAGAGAAAATCTCTGGTATCTTTACTTTATAGCAAGCACGATGTATTTAACTATGGTACCATTAGTGTTGGTCAGGTATTAGGTGAGGAGCATGCTATTGAACTCAAACATGATCGTCCGATCCAACTGCCAGTACGCCGTGTGCCAGAAAATTTAAAACCTGAATACGAGAAGATCTTGAGTGACCTAATTGAAAGCAGAATAATACAAGGAAGTAACAGCCCTTATGCTGCTCCCACCATGTTCATTCGCCAAGGCGAAAACTATTGACTTTGCATCAACTTTCGTAAGTTAAATGACATCACTATTAAAGACACGTATCCTCTGCCATGGATAGAAGATCTTCTCTATGATGCTAGCAAATATAAATTTTTCTCATGCCTCGACTTATGTAAAGCCT
Source organism: Hofstenia miamia (assembly GCA_900660155.1). Taxonomy (NCBI): domain Eukaryota; kingdom Metazoa; phylum Xenacoelomorpha; order Acoela; family Hofsteniidae; genus Hofstenia; species Hofstenia miamia. The sequence continues at coordinate 874,111 of CABFPE010000119.1, read as the reverse complement.
ATTGGCAGGTACCCATGCGCCNNGGTTATACAAATGGAAGTATATGGCCTTTGGCCTATGCAACGCGCCAGCTACTTTCCAGCAGTATGTCACTAAAATCCTTAAAGATGGGGCGAACCTTCTTGAGCCCAGCATTTCAGCATACATTGATGACATTTTAGTCGCAAGCAACACCTTTGAAGAACACTTAGATAAGCTCAGTAGAACCTTGGATTTATTACAAAAAGCTGGACTCAAGGTAAATGGAACTAAATGTGCACTAGTCCAGACAAAAGTAATTTTTCTTGGTCGCGTCGTCAAACCTGGCAAGATTTCTATAAAAAATAACGCAAAGGATTTCCTAGACAAGATTGAAATGCCAAGGATGTTCAATGCTTGATGGGTTTTCTCAATTATTATGGAATGTTCATTCCCGATCTTGCTGATAAAACACGAATGATTTCGAACTTGTTCAAGAAGTCCATTGCTTTCAAATGGACCTGGCAAGAACAGCAAGCTCTTGATGGAATAAAAATAGAACTTAAAAAAATACCATCCTTGAACACTCCTGATTACGCAAAAGATTTTATAATCGATTGTGATGCTAGTGCTGTTGCTATTAGCGGGATCCTCAGCCAGGATATTAAGGGAGTTGAAAGTCCTGTGCAGTACTTTAGCAGAAAACTTAGAGCGTCAGAGAAGAACTATGGTGCAACTAAGTGTGAAATGCTCGCCTTGGTTGAGTCCTTAAAGAAGTTCTGCTATTTTATACTGGGCTGCAAATTTATTGTTCGAACCGATAACAGTGCCCTTGCTTGGTTAAAGAAATTCAGTGGTGATAAATCAAACATTGTCGCAAGGTGGATTGAATACTTAAATGATTTCTCCTTCACCATTAAACATCATCCTGGCAAACTACACTTGAACGCAGATTATTGGACGGCTCTCCCAAGCTACGAACGTGATCTTAAAAAACCAGATGGGGAAAAAATTCCTTTCTCGTTTATCCCCCATACAGAGTATCAGTTGATACCCGAAATTAATGCTGACTGAAATGGAAAGCCTATTCTAACCATACTTATGAGAGAGGAAATTTCAGAAGAGGAAATCATTCGTTACCAACATCGTGATTGGATACTGGACCAGATAATGAAGAGGATGGGGGATCCGTATTTCCCTACATCCCCGGAAGTAAATCGATATTTCCATCGCTATAACTGGCATGTGACTGATAAAGGTTTGTTATACGCAAAAAGCAAGCACAACAATCGCCTAGCTATCCCTGAGTACTTCAAACGAGATTTGGTGCGTAGGGTTCACGAACAAGGTCACCTCGGCATTCTCCAAACCGAGAAAACTTTCAACTCAAGATATGTGACCACCGGGATATGCACTACTGTGACAGACGTTATTGATAAATGTGAGAAATGTCTACTAAACAATATCCACCACTTTCCTCAACAATGAGCTGAGCTGGAATCACGATCTGCAGAAAGTCCTAATGAGCTAGTACATGTTGATTTAGAACAACTGTCAAAAGATGACGAAGGTTTTCAGTATTTACTTGTGATGGTGGACCACTTCACCAAGTTTGCCCGTATAGTTCCTTTAAGCAGCACAACCGCTGAGGTGGTGGCTGAAAAAATCCTTAAAGAGTGGATCCTAAAATATGGGCCAATGCGCAAATTAGTTTCAGACAGAGGTCCGCAGTTTGAAAGTAACCTTTTACGCGCTTTGATGAATGAATTGGAAGTAATTCACGAGTTAACAACAGCTTACCATCATCAGGCCAATGGCTTGGTAGAAAGGTTGAATCGAACTCTCATTAAATTGATCAGGGTAGCATTGTCCTGAGCTGCTGGGAAACAATGGAGACGAATTGTGGAATGTGTTGAGTATTTCTATAATACGTCAGTTCATACAACAACTGGTATTAGCCCCTTTAAGGCCATGTTCGGCAGAGAAGCCGCTACTTCATTAGCGATGATGTTTCCAAAATATGCTGACATTAATGTGGAAAGTTATGTAAATAGATTAATCACTGACATGCAACAAATTCACTTGACAATTTGTCATAACACCAATCAATCTAGCATTCGGCAAAAGAAAACTTTCAATAAAAAATTGTATGGTGAGCCACATAAGCGTGGCGATAAAGTTTTTGCCTATTTACCCCGCATTACAACTGATAGTCATCAAGTATGGAAGCTCGCCAATGATTGGCAAGGCCCATTTACTATTGAAAAAGTGCTTGATCACAATACATATACCTTAAACAACAGTAAAACGGTACACTTTCAACGGCTTAAAAGAGCCATAAAAGATATAGAACATGTGATTATAGATGACAATAATGAATTTACGTTAGTAGACAATGGTGTCATTGTATATGAAAAATATGATAATTTAACTAGCTTTTCCGAGGATGAATTTTCTGACATCAAGTACACCTGTGATAATGTCAATGCTGAGAACTTAGAACCACGTATGCTCCCCCCAAGAAGGGCGAGAACTACTTATGATCCCAACATTTGGGATTTAAATCTTATTACTACATTTAGAAATGAAACCAATACATTGAAAAAGAGAGTCGCCAGCTCCACCTGTCCACCACTGAGTATGAAGGAGGATGGAAGGTAGCCAACTTGGATGAAATGCTTCACCTAGGCGTGGGAGACATGTTTCTCTGCTTGCTGAGGCCTGCACAAGAAAAAGAGGACGTCAGGAAGGTGCTGAGCAGAGTCCAATTCCGTGTGGGAGACACATTGCTCCACGACTCAGAGAGCCGACAGCAGTTACCACAACGCCCTCCACATCTCGCCCCTACGTGGAGAGACACGTTTCCCCACGTGCGTGAGAGGAGCTGGCAACCCCACCTTAAAAACTTTTGACTCGAGAGTACCTTTTAGAGTATTACAACCTGTAAATACCCCCCACATGAGCGACTTGATAGCCCCTTCAACCTCTTCCACAGCTACTTCCACTATCTGATCACAGAAGACAGAAGAGAGAAGACGAAAACTATCAAAAGTTGGTGGTGAAACATTACACCCTTATTTCATTGCGACCAGGAAAGCCATAGCCATCATCCATGATAATATTTCAGAGGAGACAAAAAATCAACTACGCCAAACCTACAGTGGACACGACATGACTTGCTCCATTGACGTCATCCCATTTGTGATAGACGCATCCCGTCGCCCAAAGATCAACACCATTATCGCTTATGATTCTAGGATGTTGGAAACCTTAAGTCGTTTGTATTGGCGCAGCACTGTGCACACGTTTTTTGACGATGACTTTGACATATACAGTCTATGTCAGTTTTTGAATAATGGAAAAACCATTGATAGTTTTGAGTGCATGAACATAGATTTCAAAAATCTCCTTGTTATCTACTTTATGAGAGTCTCCAAGGTTCAGTCAGAGGACATCATGGAACAAATCAAAATAGCTTACCACATTGCTAAAGTTGAAGGCATTCATCTAATAATGATAGTCCGTGGCGAGTATGAAACTTCAGTACCTGAACCAATAGAACACCTACATTTTCGGATGGAGAACTTCTTAATATTATCAAAAGATGATTATGCTGTCTCTTCACATTCTACAAGCCACCTCCCCATCACTAGCCTCATATATATTCATTTACTTCTGTGTCACAGAGTGCCATCACACCATTTAGCCGTTGATCAGAAGTTGGTTATTGATGTTCTGTTCCAAAACTAATTTGAGCAAGGGGGGGGCGTGTAGAGTTGCTCGGGGACTTCTGTTGATTTTATTCTTTAAAATTTATTTTGTATTTCTACGTCACTATGACGTCAGTATTTATTTGATGTCCCCTCAATGGTGCTTATTGTTGCTCAAATTTAATTTTGGGAGGGAAAAGAAATTTATCATGTTAAACTACATTGACCTTTGAGTATTGTAAACAAAGGCAGGTAATAGTTAGACAATTGTATAAAACCTGAGAAAACTGTAGCAATAGCTTAATAGATTTTATCTACTCTCAACTGCCGTCTTTACTGTTGTATTTCTTATTTATTAATTATCTTGATGAAACTTATTGCTTAAGATTGGCAACAATTCGAGAGTGCTTTCACTAGCACGGGGCGACACGTCGCTTCTGGGGGTCTGTTGATTACCCAGTCCGAATTGTGGACTCATTAAGTTATGCCTACGGTTATGAATAAGGAAATAATAAATCTCTCTTTTGTAATTCAACATGTACATGCACTTATAAAACCTAACACTGTGATGATACCATGCCGCGGGCTAGCACAAATATCTGGCAATTACAGATTATTTAATAGTGAGCTGAGAGATAACAATGAAAATGAGAGTCTATATTATTTAAATTGAGATAGAAAATAAGCAAGTGAGACAAATAGGGTAGCACCAGTCAATAGGTTAAGCACTTTACTTCTGGATGTTCTGCTTTGGCTGGAAGCCATAGGAATCGGTCATCTTGGGTATTCCCTAAAGTAGTGTTGTTACTTGGATGAATTACCAATGTTACATCTATATGTTATAAATTCTGTATTATTCCTTCCTCCTGGAATCATGGCTGTTATGTAAACGCTATTCAAACCTTCTGCGGAGTCAATTAAGTTTCTAGTTAAGTTTCCCTACCAGCCAACGATTCTACACTAACATGTCCCTTTAATAGGACTAGGTATACAGTTAAGAGTTTTTGTAGAACTTCATTTCCTTTGTTATTTAAAGTGATTATTATTGCTGTCACCTAAATTGCATGAAATAAGAATTGCACTGAGTTTAGGTTATTTTAACTTAGCATGTAGGTTCCACTTAATACACCCAAGAGTTAGGGATTCTTTGTCTAATTAGAGCTCTAGTCTTAAACAACTCATTCACAAGGTTTTCTGTATTGGGTCAGCCAAGTGTGGCCACTCTTCCCCCTCATGATCTCCTAATTTATTGTACTTTAACTTTTACCAGTAAGGGTACTATGGCAGGAGGAGTTGATTATTAAACTGTAGCTTCAGTAAATCTAGCTTTGAATCAAAACCTTCAATAGATAGGATAATTGGAATGCTTGCTGATTTCATACCAATGCCAGTTGGTGAACACCACAGGACTCTGCATACAAATATCATTTAATAGTTAACTATACCACTGTTCAAGGAAGCTCTATTACAACCTTTACAAAGATGCTGAACCCTACAAAATAAGATGGAACCTCACTTTGGAGTGCAGGAAGTCTACCATGTTACCAGTGTTTCAACCAGCAAAAGAAATTTTTTATGCAGATTCTAACCAACAATACCTACTGTTAAATATGTTAGTTAAGTTGTGCCTGTTGAAGCTCCTTTAACTTCATACAATCACAACGCTGAATATATGTAGCAAAAAATCAAACATTCCCTTGAAAAGCCCAGCCAAACTCCCCTACTTCAGAAGATGCTCATTCAAAAGTGTAATTAATTGTAAGAATCACCTTCTTCAAAAATCAGATAATTCAATTGCAAGATAAAATTCTAGTTCAAGTTGAAAATGGCAGATGGTTCAACCAGATTCACTAAGAAAATTAGACACTTTGAAATGAAGTAATAAATTTACACAAGGAACAATCAATGCTATTAGAAAATTACTATGAGCTTGAAAAGGAAAATCAAAATATTGTGGTCCAATATCAAGCACTTGAAAACAAGAATGACAATCTTCAGAAACAAATCAAAACTGCTAACTGTGTGTAGCTCCATTTATTGAAGTCTAACACTAAACTCATTAAACAAGTTGAAGATTCTAATATTCAAAATATTCAAGCAACTTGTCAACTCACTCAACAAGAAGCATAGAATAATGCTTTACAATGACAAGTAGATAATATGCAACATCAATTGTCAAAATTTATAAAAAATTTCACAGATTAAAAACTCCAGAGATAGCTAGAATCCCAATCATATCATTCAAATTGAAGGTAATCATGTAAATCAGTTCCCTGCCACCAATAATAATCCTTTTTTTAATCCTATTCCAATCACCACTATTGATAACACACCACCAAGGGCTCACCTCCCCCTACAACAAATTCATAATCCTTTATTACAACAATAAAATGATAAACTTGGCATCATTCAAAACAAACTAAAGGCTATCAAAAACCCTGCACCAACAAGAAATATTTTAAATCAAATCTATCATCAGTAGAAGTTGATGATAACTTCAAAATAAGAATGCCACCAAAGTGTTTTTCTAGTAAAGCTGACAGTAACTCTCTGAGATTCAAGGAGTGGTTCTTCTCCTATGAACAAAATTTAATTGTCAAGCATGCTGGTCAGGAGCAACTTCCCAAGTTTTTTAAGAGGAAAAGCATATGACTAGTACTTATTCTTTGATCATTTCCATCCACCCACAATGAGCAAAAAATATAAAATTTTACTCAATAACACCACTTATAACAAAAAAAACAATATAGTTGAATTAATTTTTCAAATAGAACGCCTTTATAGGCTTAGTTGAGCATCTTCTGAATGCTCACATGATCTGTTTACTCATATAACATGTGGCATGCCTTTGCCTATTAGACAATGATTTAAACAGAAATGTGGCCCTGTGATTTTTGGATTCCATATCCTCCTTGATGGAGATATTGCTGGTAGGAGTGATGTCCAATCATGCAACTCCTATGGAAATGGGGTAGTTCTCCTGTACACAACCTACATGATTCCATAAGGAGTCTGAGTAATAGACAGTACAAAATCATTCTATATTTGTCTCAGAGATAACAAATTTAGTTGAGGTGCATTCCACATCCGTGGCAATTTGAGAGTAAAGCTTGAGTAGCAGTGAGATTTCTGTTTTAGACCAGGCTTCAGTAAAGCATAGTTTCATGTATGATATACTGTCTGTTTCCTTGCAAGATATAAATTGGCAGTTGACTATTATTGTGTCAACTTTGGCTGCTTTTGTTATATGTATCAAATATGTTGCTGTGTTGGTTATGATCCATTCAGGCTTTGATGGTGTGATATCAACTCTTAGCTTTTCAACATTGTTTTGTTCAATGGTATGTTAATGTTGGGGCATTAGGAATATGTTTGTGGACAGAATGTTGCCTTCATTGATTTGCAATTGTTGTGGTGAGTGTGTTGATTGCTTCATAATTTCAATTGGTATCCTGGTGTTCACATCTTATCTGTATTTCAGATTAGTAGTTAGTGCATTGTAGGAGCACTTGGGTATTTCTGATTATAGTAGTTAAGTAGTAATTCATTCTTTATGATTATGATGCTTTTTTGTGCTTGGCTAAGTTAATTGAGCAACAAATGAGATGTGATGTAGACAGTGGGGCATTGGTGTTGGTTAGCAAGTTCAAGTATAGCTTTGAATCACAGGTTACTCCCCACATAAACTTTCTGCAAGTGTTGGTTAGCATGTGAATGTCTCATGTGGCAATATCCAATTTATTGCTGATTATTGTGATAGGTAAAGATCCAAATGGATTTTCTTTATTAACTATTTTTGAATAATATTTTTCAAATACATTCTTGGCTTTAGTGTTTTCCCCAGGTGGTGACATTAGTGGGGAGGTTCTGTATAAAAGCCAATTCTTTAACTTTGAGGAGATAGGAATGACTGAAATTTTGTGGAATTTGCTTTTATGGAGTTTGTCTTGAGTTTTACACAATATTGGAAATTACAGTGTTGGGTCTTCTGTTAAGTAAATGGCTATTAATCATGTTGCATTGACATCTAGAGCTCTTGCAGTTTGGAAGTCTGTTTAGTTTTGCACAGTGAAACTTTTTTGAACATTGTTTAGTATGCACTTGGCTGAGTGGTGGTAGGAGCCAGATAGAGATGGGATGTTTATTGAAGGCCATGTGTTGTCAGTGGGCCTATCTGCTTTAATGTTTGACCAAATGCTATTTATTTCATTGAGTGTATTTATTGATTGAAGGAAGGCAAAGCTAACATGAACATTGGTGATTGTAGGTGGAGCTGGTTTTCCTGCTAGTAGTTCATAGGATTGTGCCTGTATTAAGACATTGAATATGAGATGTTTGTCTACTATTAGCCAGTGTAACAGTCATACTTGATGAAGGAAGAGATCTATATGTATTGTGGCATCAATTGAGTCACCACAAACATTTCAACATTAGTTTTTTGAATTTATAAAATATCAATTGTACATTAATATTATTTATTCAAATTTGTATTGCCTAATTTGACTTAAACAGTAGTAGACAATCTGTGCAACTTTAAACATTTAAATCATCTGCAGCACAGTAATTCTGATATAATTAATTACCATGTAAAAGGTTAGTGAGGGACCTGTCAGTGTTTACTTATAGTTGCATGGTATGATTTTAGTGTTCCTTTTGTTTATCAAACACCATTTTTTATGTTGAAATACCTTGAATTTATTATAGAAGGTTCAATAGATTTTACTCTACCCTTACTGCTGGTTGCATATGTTATTTATTAAAATACTTTTCTAAATTATTTGATTGTTTCTGAGGGTACCTTGTTCAGGTACAGCTTTACAAGTAACATCTCTATGGCACTTCAGCAAGTTTAGGTATAGGGCTTTTTCACAACCACTTGTCTTTCATTATGTTTATTATATTTATTGCAGCACCTAAATCCCATGAGCTGAGGCCTGCACTGAATTTAGGTATGCAAGCATTTCACAACCACTTGTCTTTCATTATGTTTATAATATTTATTGCAGCACCTAAATCCCATGAGCTGAGGCCTGCACTGAATTTAGGTATGCAAACATGTAGAGTACACCTTGCACCCAAGAACTTATAGGGCTTCTCTCTTTCTTTACTTGAATTAGGGCTCCTGTCTTATACAACTCTTTCTATAAAGGTTCTCTGTATCAGGTCAGCCAAGTGTGGCCACACACCCTTCCCTTACCTGATCTCCTGTGTTACCTGTAACTTCTATTAGGAATAGGCTCATTCTAGCACTAGAGTCAGGCTGTTAATTACTGTGACATCAGCAAATCCTGGTGTTAATCAACATAGATTTTCATCTAGATGCCACAGTATCAATGGGACGTGACATTGTCTTGTAGACTCAGTATTGTGAAATTATTGGGGTGGAGAATGAAGAGGTTTTCAAGGTTTAGCTCCAGTTTGTAAGTCTCTGCTCTGATGAGGTTTGATTGCATGATGCCCAATATTATAATTGTCAATTTGATTTTGTTGGATTTGGCCAGCCTGTATGTGAGCAATAGTTTTTCAAGTAACTTGTTGTCAGAAAGTTCTTCAGTTTTAAGGAAGTACACTATTAGGATGCTTTCCAAGGAGAGATTAATTTAGGGTTGAATCACTAGGGAATCCTTGTAAGTTAGTAGGTGATGTAGGTTTGTTAGACAGAATTGTGTGTCAAATCTTGTGTGGACTGTGCTCCTGAAATAAGTTTGATTCATGGTTTCACACATTTCATGCATATAAAACATGAGAGCATTTACTGCAGGGTGCTTTTCTGCATCAATGAGATAAGGTAGAATGGAGCAGTTAACTTTATGGTTAGGAGTATCCAATTGTTTGTTGATAAAGAGTTTGGTATCCAGCAAAAGATTTGCTTCTGTGATGTAGTAAGCAGTTCATCTTGCTATAAAGTATGAGTGTAATGTTTAAGAGCCAATTATGGAGGTATGAGCACAACATTACACTTGGCATTCCAGCAAATGTTTTTGAGAGGCTAAATTCTATGAGGATAGTGATCTGAGTTGGGAGCATGAGTGGCAGTAACATTTCTTAGATTGTGGTAATTCTAGATCCTCTGGTATAGTAGGATTGAATTTTCAAGTGTGTTGGTGTGATAGTTCAGTGTCCCTGTTGGACACTGCCTGGGGTCTACCAGGGGCAGGAACTTGGTGAGGTTGAGTGGCCACTTGATATGCCTTAGCTCCCCATGCTGTACCATGGAGAGGAAGAAGGGTTCACTGCACCAACATGTATGTTAGTCATGTGTGATTGGACCACTGCTCCCAAACTAGGAGGGTAGTTTCCACCAGAATCCAACCTGTGCATTGGATGCAAAGGCAGATGCCTAGTTTGGTGTGATTTTTTAACTCAACATTGGTGTCTGGAGTGGTGAGGGTTCTCACTGTTGCTGCCAGACTGTTGGGGGTTGCTTTCTTCATTGTGATTGGGGCTAAACAAATAAGTGAGATTAAGATCCTAATCAGTGGGATTTATTGTATTTTTTGTATATGCTTTGCAATTAGGTAAGGTTTGGGTTTGTGGTATTGGAGCATCAGTGTGTCTGAGGGGCTCATCAAACAAGTCCTAATGAATGTTAACTAGCTCAGGCATTGTGGTATATGTGTCATTATTGTTAGTGACAATTTTGAATTCTTGTTTGTTAGTAATTGTGGTGTGTTCAATATCCTTTATTGTTCTTCTTAAGGATTGGAAGTTGCAGGTTATGCCATTGTCTAGGAGGTAGTTATTGCATGGTAACACTTTGGTTATCAAATGTGGACCTGATCAGCATGTTGCTAGTTTGCAAGTTTGCTTATTGTTGGATGTTTGCACTGGTGTGAAAGAGTAGACTTTGTCACCTATCTGGTGTGGCTCTCATATAATGTTTTATTGTAGTTATGGCTTTGGTGTACAGAGCTTTTCTTGTTGAACATAAAGATTGTTTCATGTATTGTAGAGTCACTTGGGGCCCTCTTTTTCTTACTTGATTATTTATTCAATAATTTTGTAAATTCAAGCTTAATTTTGCTCTTAATTTCATTAGTGACATCAGTTTGATGTAATTAGATTAGATTGAGTGTAGTATTTTGATATTAGAATTGTTGTCCCCTCAAATTTATGCAGATGTGTAATTGCTCTTTAATTTTGTGAGGGAAATCATGTGATACTGTAGAATCACAGGGTGCTTCTAGCAGCTCAAGCAGTATGAAGGTTGCAGAAGATTACCATCACTGAGAGCAATTCACTTTCTAGCAAAACAAATGAAGATTGCTAATTTGCCAATTTCATTGTAGAAAAAAAAGTAATTCCAAGATGGTTAAAGTAGCAACCAATTCACACAGCATCATGCCAAAGCCAAGCCTTTAGAATCCATCCTTACAAATCCAAGGTGCTAATTGTGTGTCTCAAGTTGTAATTTCTAGCTTAATACAAATAATTTATCTCTGGGTTTATCAACTCAGCTCATGTAATAAGATATTAATAAATGTGTAGTTACCATGTATTTGTGTTTGCCAACAGCATAGTAAATTCAAGATGTGTTCTAATTTGTGCATGTTTGATTGATAGGTGGTAGTTCTTTTATAGCCTATGCCTAACCTAAAGTGACCACAATATAGGCTCACATCTGTCAAGGGGCAAGTTATTGCCCCAGGCACAGTGGAGTTCTCCTACATTATTGTGGATCTTACAATTTCATTATTATAAAATTCACACCAGAGCTAATATGGTCAATGAAATATAATAAAAATAAAAAGTAAACAGTATCCAGTGAGAACAAAATTTATTTGATGTTTGCTTACAATTGTATACCCTATTTATACAAAAGTATGTAAATATTTACCATTCTTTACAAAGTTAGTTTCCCTCAGAGATTAACTGAGCAATTACACATAATACAAAAGCTCTGAGGGGACAATCAATAAGTTTGAAACTTAAGTTCAAAATAATCAAAAATTAACAAAATTATCAATTCATTAACAAAATAGCACTGAATTAATTTGAGAGTGCCTTAAAATTAGAGTAAAAATAAGATGAGGCCCTGAGTGACTCTACATGCCCCCCATTGCATGGCTAAGGCTGCAGTAACAGTTGGACAGTAGGACAGCACAACAACTTTTGGGCTTCTTTGATCATCCCAGGATGAAACTTCTGCATAGTGGGGCCACCTGGTGACTTGCATTAACACTTCCCATTGAGTGACTGTTTTGCTGTGTAATTGAAAGTATTTGAGCTCTGGTAGCCTTGAACTAATAGGACAGTTTCTTCACAACACGTTTAACCTCTGAGTGAAGGTATCATAGAAACACTCATAAAGACAAAGGCCCTTGAGGGTGATAAGGAGCATCATCAAGGCATCCATATCCAAGGTGTGTGCATCTTCTGCACTAATCTTGGTATTGGGATAAAAATGAAGGAAAATCTCCCTGAGTGATCCCATATGAGTAGCGTGGTCAACAAAAAGCAAGCAATACTTGTTTACTTGTTGCAGCGTCATTTCTTTTGGGGTCTGTTATGCCAGCACACAGCATGGTAATGATCTCAATAGTGCTCAGTTACATCGTAATAGCAGGTTATGGTCTCAGCTTTGTTTGCCCACATCAAGTCACCTCCAGCTTGAAATAGAATGACAACAGGAGGTTGTGAGTTGATGGTTCAATGAATTTTCTCCAATTGAGTAGAGATAGGCTGGCCCTTCTGAAAAATATCCTTGATAGTTAGTTTTCCATTGATGTATATGTGTTCAGGGTTACCACCTTCTAGCAATGCGTCACAAGTATCCTTGTACTCCTTAGTCTGCATAGATTTGTTAACTTCTGAGGTGGTAGAGACATAATTAATGCGATCTGTGAGATGGGCAGAGACTTTTTTCTTTCCCCAGTACACATCCCATGATGGCAGAATTAGGGGTGTCATCAAACAAGGCGGTGGACTTCTTCTGAAGTGACGCCATTCCAATTATAATGGGGTAGTTAATCTTGGCATCCTTGATAGAATCCCAAAAAGCGCTGCAGAGTCTGTGGCTCCATAGATTCTCAATTTGCACAGTAGAAAGATGAAGGCCTGCATTCTACATCCAGGGCAAGTTGTTGCCCTGGCAATAGTAGAAGCACAAGTTCTTCTTTGGTCAACATTTCAGTGAGGCACCACTTCATGAGGCCTAGAATATCATTGTCACTGTTGGGCTTGACAATTCTCTCGACTATCATTGGCTTCTCTGCAAATTCTTCTGGGTGGTGCTCAATTGTTAAGATCCATTCATTATCTGTTAGAGACCAGGTGGGCGTGAGCTTGGGTGAGATTGCAACCCTGGAAACTTTTCTATGTTTACTGCTTTGATGAGGGCTTTAGTTGACAGTGATACCTCAATTGCTGAGGAGGACAGAAGCTCTTCCTCACAGTAAAATTGTTGGGGTGTTTCCATTGTCTGCCCTAAAACAGTGATTGGGATGACCTTGCCATCCTTGGTAGCCTGTTGCTGGGTTCGTGTAAGCTTACTGTACCCACACTCAGGATAATTGAGCCGTTCCAGGTTGAATAAGATTTCTGTGTGGTTCAAGATGTCCTAGTGACCAACCAATTCAATGAACTGTTGAGTGAAACCATATTCACAGTGCATGAGTCAACTGGTACACAGAGGTGTGTCCTCAGAGTTTAGCAAAGGAAACTTGGTCTCAGTGGTTGCTCCCCACATATACTTTTTGAGGGTATCCAAAAAGATATTTAAGTTGGAACATGCAACTCCTTATTGGTTGACGATCATCTGTGGGGGGAGGCGACCAAGGGGTCCACTGGATGCATTAAGACAAGCATAAAATTTCTCAAAATGTTCTATGGCTTTCTTGTTCTTCCCAGGCAAGGCAGGCAACAAGCAAGAGTGGAGCAACCAATTCTTAACCTTCCATTCTGCAGGACCAATAGCAAGTTTGTGAGGGCACTGTTCAGTGAGTTTTTCTCTGGTGGCTTTATCCAAAGGCAGCTGAAGATGAGGATCAACAGTAAGAAACATGGTGAAAACCCACATGGCTCCATGGGACTAGATCGCCAGAGCAAATTTTTCTGAGAACATCTTTTCCAAGAAGTTCTGACAATCTTGTGTGTCATGAGACAGACGTAATTCTGCAAGTGTCCTCTCAACTGATCAATGATACTGGGATGTTGGGCTCTGAATGTTAATTTTACCCCATTGTGTCTCTGGGCTGTGATCAGCTTTCAGATTTGTCCATGCCTCATCAATTTCTTGTAGAGTAGTGGCACTTTGTGAAAAAGCAAAACTGATATGAATATCAGAAACATCAGAGCAGAGGCTGGGTGAGCTAATGTTGATAGACTCAAGTGATTGAGCATGGATGCAGGTATTGATTATCAGATGAGTCTCTACTGTGAGACAGTGTGTCTGAATTTTCTTGCACAAAAGGAGATCAGTGTAAATGATCTTAGTAGCTGAACTTATATGAGTATTATACATACTTGTAGGCTGGTAATAGCTGTGGTACAGAATGGTGAAGTTTTCCATGTGAAACTGTAAACTTTCAACTTCATCCAGGATAGTATCCTGGTATTCTTCTTTTAAAAACATAACAAGGCTTATCTTCTCCACTTTGGCAAGTTGATAGGCTATTTCAATCTTTTCCATAATTTGGGGGTGGTTTGCCTCATTAACGTGAAAAAAGTAGATGATGAGTACATTGTTGAAATCAATATTAAAGCATTCAAATTTCTTTATCTTCTCTTTACTATTTTGAAACTGGCAAAGGTGTGACAGGTTGAAGTCCTCGTCAAACATTGTGTGCACAGTACTTCTCCAATAGGGCTGCGCCATGCCAGGCAACATCTTAAAATCATAGCAGATAATTGTGTTGATTGGAGGTCTACACTTGGCATCTATGACAAAAGGAATCAAGTCAACTGAACAAGTTAGATCCTTAGTGTTAAATGTCCATCACAACCTATTCTTTGTTTCTTCTGATGTGTTATCTCTGACTAAATGGACTGCTTTCTGAGAGGCAATAAAGTATGGGTGTAAGATCTCATCTCCAACCTTAGACATTTTGGCTTTACATGCCTCAGCTTTGCAGGACCTAATACTAGCTGAGTCATGGGAGGAAGGACTGGGACTAGGAGGGGCTTTTGAGTCAACACAGGGTGAGGTTATATTAGACAAGTGGGCAAAAGGCACTCTATGCTCCTCAGATTCACACACAGAGAGTTGTCTCCATGCATAGTCATCTGAGGTCTGCTCCTGCTCAGAGAGCTGTCTCTGAGCATAGTCATGGGAAGTCTGCTCCTAAGGAGAGAGTTGTCTCCCCTCATAGTTGTGGCTGCTAGGGGTGTCTTCTGCCAGGCATTCTTGTTTGCAGGAGGTGCCTTCATCTGATCATCTCTGTGTCATTGATCACTTCATTTCCTCTTGTGGATTGATTTGTCCTCATACTTGGCATCTTGTTGGGGGTTGGTTCTCAGTTCATTTCATAGTTACTAAATAGAGATATAAGTTTAAGGTCCCATTCCTGGGTATTTAAATGGTCTAAGTATCTCTGATCTCTAGCTTTTCATTTAGGTAAAATACAAGTAGCTATAGTGTTGCTACTATTACCAAGGTTACTATCATATTAGTAGTTAAGAACGGGGAAAGCACGTTCCTATGGGACACCCTGAAGTGCTCGTAACACCTGTGGCTATTTACCACATGGAAATGAAGTGATTCTATTGGACGCCATCTAGCGACGAAATATTTTTGACAAAACTAAAATGAGCAAATTAATTTTTAGACAATTTGTTCAGACCAAAGTTTTTATTTTTGATTTCTAGGATTTAGGCAAACTGATATTTTTGATGACAAATTTCACTTAGGGCGTGTTTGTTGTAACAATGTTTAAACATGCAACGTAATGTTTTAAGGAAAACAATTCATAGATCTACAACCCAAATAAATGATGTGTTATTTGCATTAGAGCGTGTTTCCAAGTGCGTTAATATTGATCAAAACAAATATGCAAGAGGTGGAAAACAGCAATTTCTTTAGCAAACTGTGTATAAATTGTAAAAGCATACATTACCACAATGGCTTTGAGTGACAAAGTTCAGCATTGTGCAATCTTCAAGTTTCCATCTTCATTCTAAAATATGACGGCACTTCCACATTCACCCAGGAGGTGGCCGCCAGAAATGCGTTAAGCCATTTATTTAATGTGGCTGGCTTTCCCCAGTAGGCCTATTGTTACCACGGCCCTAAACCACTAGCAAGGAAAACGATAATAACAATTCCAAAATAAAATATCTAGTGACATTTGATAACACCCAAGTACTATATAATTTGTAAAAATGTAAGCTCAGTTAGTGAAAATAGATATTACATTAATGCATATAGGCAAGTAAAGCATTAACTCATAAAAATTGTTTTAAAACAAAAAACGCGTTTGGTGAAAATAGAAATATTACATAGACGTATATAGGCGAATAAAATAAATCATTAACACATCAAAAGCTCTTTCTGTAAAGCCAATGTTATGAAATTGCGTTTGTACCACTTGAATGCATTTGGATATGATGAGGGAGACAGTCAAAATTTTCCATTTGATTGACATACCACAATAAAGTATATTTCGTCATCCAACAAATGAATAGTTCTTTAATATAGTAAATGCTATTGTAAATATTTCACACAACTCGAAAAACACGCCAAATTTCAANCTGATAGCAATTGAACTTGCATCACAGTTGTCGATAAATTGTTTCATGTAATCTGATGTGTTCAGACTGGGGATCCATCTGAGCTCTTGCATCACATTATCCAGCTCTTCTTGCTCAAGTCCAACAAAATTCAGTGTTTTTTCAGAGTAAATTAGAGATGTTCTTGGTTAGCTAATTCAGAAATGAAGGAGCCATAATAGTTAAGAAAGCCCATCAGGTGTTGGACATCCTTGTGTGAGCATGGAGTCTCAATTTGATCTAGATGGTCTTTCACATCATTTTTGATAGATATCCTTCTGGGTTCAATTACTCTACCTAAGAAGGTAACTCAGGGTGAAATGAATGAGCACTTGTTTCCATTTACCCAGAGTCCAGAGTCATAAATGATCTTCAGAGTGTGACCCAGTTTATCTAAGTGATCAGAGAATGCATATCCAGCAACAAGGATATTGTCCATGTTTGCAGTGATCCCAGGTTCAAGAACATTGGCGCCATTCTGTAGTACATGGGTGACATAATGCTGAAATGTGGCCAGAGCATTGCTGAGCCTGAAGGTCATGTACTTCCACTCAAAGAGGCTATGAGGCATAATAAAAGTGGTTTTCAGAATGTCAGCAGGTTTCATCAGTATCTGCCAATAGGCCTTACAGAGATCCAAGCATGAAAATAATTTGTACTTGCTGGCATCATAGAGTAAATCCTCGATGCAAGGTAACAGATATGCGTCCTTGACTGTAATATCATTTAGTTGTTGGAAGTCAATGCAGAGGCAGTACTTCTCACCTTGGTGAATGAACACCATAGGTGCAGCATACAGACTATTACTATTCTGTATAATCCCACTTTTGATGAGATCACTCAGGATCTGTTCATACTTCTTTCTTAGATTCTCAGGTACCCTCTGAATGGGCAACCAAATGGGGTGATCACTCTTTGTCTTGATTGCATGTTGTTCCCCAATGGCCTTTCCAACACTGATTGATCGTAATTAAACACATTGTGATGTTGGTGTAAGAGGGCAGAGAGCATGTCACATTCTTGTGGACTCAGGTGTCCATGAGTTTTCTCACTTACAACCGGGATCTGAACTGGATCACTTGGTTCACTGAGATTGTGAATTGCAGTAAGAATGGGCAGACAGGCTGCAGCTTTAGGTTCGAGTTGGACCAGTGTAGCAACAATAGATATCTTTGTGGGAACCATTCAGATCAGGCATGCAGAACTATTAAGTACAGTGACGTAGGTCCTTCCATGAGAAATGTGTCAAAGATCTGGAGAAAGATGTAAACCACAAAGGCATTTTCCCCTTTGTTCAGAAATCATAATGTCCTCCTTTTAAGGAGAGCTTTTAGTGACAGCAACTCATTGCCAATGCCATGGTTCCACAATGATTGTATCTGCAAAAGTTAACAAAATATCTTGGTTACAGGTGGTAATCAGTTCCTCCTGTGGCTCACTTTTGCAAATAGAGAAAGTGTTGGTTCCATAATTGATTATGCACTCATTTCTTTCAAGGAAGTTGTTCCCAAGGATTACATCATATGGTAGAGGCCAATTGCAGGTGTCAACCACAATGAGGTCCACGCAAAAACATTCCTGATGGAGTTTGCACAACAAATTGGCGACCTGGAATGAAGAAACAAAACTTCTTTAGACTCTTGACAAGTGCCAGCATTTCCAATTTTGTAGCTCCGTAGTTCAGTTCAGCATTGTGAAACTTCTGGCTAAAATATTGTACAGGGCATTCCTGACCATTGATCACTTGGCTGAGCACACCACTGATAGCAATTGAACTTGCATCACAGTTGTTGATAAATTGTTTCATGTAATCTGATGTGTTCAGACTGGGGATCCATCTGAGCTCTTGCATCACATTATCCAGCTCTTCTTGCTCAAGTCCAACAAAATTCAGTGTTTTTTCAGAGTAAATTAGAGATGTTCTTGGTTAGCTAATTCAGAAATGAAGGAGCCATAATAGTTAAGAAAGCCCATCAGGTGTTGGACATCCTTGTGTGAGCATGGAGTCTCAATTTGATCTAGATGGTCTTTCACATCATTTTTGATAGATATCCTTCTGGGTTCAATTACTCTACCTAAGAAGGTAACTCAGGGTGAAATGAATGAGCACTTGTTTCCATTTACCCAGAGTCCAGAGTCATAAATGATCTTCAGAGTGTGACCCAGTTTATCTAAGTGATCAGAGAATGCATATCCAGCAACAAGGATATTGTCCATGTTTGCAGTGATCCCAGGTTCAAGAACATTGGCGCCATTCTGTAGTACATGGGTGACATAATGCTGAAATGTGGCCAGAGCATTGCTGAGCCTGAAGGTCATGTACTTCCACTCAAAGAGGCTATGAGGCATAATAAAAGTGGTTTTCAGAATGTCAGCAGGTTTCATCAGTATCTGCCAATAGGCCTTACAGAGATCCAAGCATGAAAATAATTTGTACTTGCTGGCATCATAGAGTAAATCCTCGATGCAAGGTAACAGATATGCGTCCTTGACTGTAATATCATTTAGTTGTTGGAAGTCAATGCAGAGGCAGTACTTCTCACCTTGGTGAATGAACACCATAGGTGCAGCATACAGACTATTACTATTCTGTATAATCCCACTTTTGATGAGATCACTCAGGATCTGTTCATACTTCTTTCTTAGATTCTCAGGTACCCTCTGAATGGGCAACCAAATGGGGTGATCACTCTTTGTCTTGATTGCATGTTGTTCCCCAATGGCCTTTCCAACACTGATTGATCGTAATTAAACACATTGTGATGTTGGTGTAAGAGGGCAGAGAGCATGTCACATTCTTGTGGACTCAGGTGTCCATGAGTTTTCTCACTTACAACCGGGATCTGAACTGGATCACTTGGTTCACTGAGATTGTGAATTGCAGTAAGAATGGGCAGACAGGCTGCAGCTTTAGGTTCGAGTTGGACCAGTGTAGCAACAATAGATATCTTTGTGGGAACCATTCAGATCAGGCATGCAGAACTATTAAGTACAGTGATGTAGGTCCTTCCATGAGAAATGTGTCAAAGATCTGGAGAAAGATGTAAACCACAAAGGCATTTTCCCCTTTGTTCAGAAATCATAATGTCCTCCTTTTAAGGAGAGCTTTTAGTGACAGCAACTCATTGCCAATGCCATGGTTCCACAATGATTGTATCTGCAAAAGTTAACAAAATATCTTGGTTACAGGTGGTAATCAGTTCCTCCTGTGGCTCACTTTTGCAAATAGAGAAAGTGTTGGTTCCATAATTGATTATGCACTCATTTCTTTCAAGGAAGTTGTTCCCAAGGATTACATCATATGGTAGAGGCCAATTGCAGGTGTCAACCACAATGAGGTCCACGCAAAAACATTCCTGATGGATGTGTAACTCGAGATTGTTAATCTGGCCCTTCAGTGAAATAGTATTCCCCAAAGCATCTAATAAACAAGCAGTGGAAGGTAACAGATCTTCTCTCTGTAGGCAAAGCTTGTTGCAACAGGTGTCACTAATGATGGATACAGAAGCTCCTGTATCAATGGTGGCATTAATTAGTAATACATTCATGTCCACAGGGATGACATTAGTGCATAGCAACAAAGTTATCACCAAAACATCATGCGCACAGTTTTCAGGAGGTGGCACTCCAACTAATTTAAATGGTTGACAGACTTGACCAGGGTGTAGGGAGTACACTTTTCAATGGAAGGCTCATTGATGATGATACCATCCCCATTTGCAATTAGGCAGATAACAGCCCCACTCTGGGTATGGATGTGAGCAGACTGTCTTTCAGTGTCAGTCCTTTTCTGCACTACAGCAGAACTTGAAGAAGTTAAAGATTTTGTAGTTGGTTGAACCATCTTCAGGTCACCAGCATCTCTTTTGATGCATGTAGTATTTTGTAGCATGTAAACAATGCTAATTGCCTTCTTGATAATAGAGTTTAAATCATCTTCAGGATAACATTTAAGTTTCAGGTGGCTCCTGATAGTAGCAGGGAATCCCTGACAAATGTAAGAGAAGAGATTGTATATTGAGTATTCTGGAGTTAATTTGCTGAGGCAAAAGAGTCTATCAACTTGCATTATGTAGGTTCTCACATTGTCTCCCTTCTTGAAGGAAAGATCACATAAGAGCATCTTGTATTGCTGTTTGATGTGAGGCGCTTTGTAGTGGTCCTCAAAGTGACCAATGAGTAACTGGTAATGTGTCTTAACTTCCCTATCCAGCATCATATACTGATTGTATGCAAGGCCTTGAAGGAACATGGGAAATTGTGCGGAAGTGGCGTCCTGAGTGGTTTTTTACTGCTTCATAGTTAACTCAAACAGAAAGAGCCAGTGAGATTTCGTTGATTTTGCCAGTAAATTTAGGCAGTACTGATTGCCTATTAAAGAGATTCAATTGTTTGTTCACTGGTGCTTTGGTGGGCAGAATAGATTGAGTGAAGTGTGGCCCATGCATTGTTGTAGATCAGATAGGGTCACTCAGAGGAGAAGGTGGAACAATCATTGTAGTGGGAGTGACTGAAACATTAACAGGTGCTGAAGGCACAACTGTTACACTTGGGGTGCAAGAGCTTGGCGTAGCTACTGTAGTTAGTGTTGCGACTTGAGAAAGGGTAGATTGAGTGAAGGTAGGTGCTCCACTTGTAAAAGAGTTAATGGGGGTAACAAATGGTGGTGTTGCAGGGGACAGAGTAGGTGCTGACAAAGCATTAGAAAGGTGGGCAGACATTGCCTGTGATATATTTGTTGAGAACTTATCCAAAAGGGCATGAGTTACATATTCAGGTTCCTCTGGGGGAGTTGGAGGAGCTTGCAGGAAGGCTTCCTGAATTCGCATCTCCAAGGCTGAGATTGAGTCAAGAAAGCATCTCTCACATTGAAAAGCAAAGATGGCTTGTCATCTCATTTCAGCATGTAGGGCGTCAAAGCAGGCTTCACAGGAACAATGCTGTGAGATTTGTTCAGCTAGGGCTTCTCTGAGTTGTTGAACCTCAGGAGTTGGTGATGGTGGTGTATACATAAGAAATGGATTAGACAGAGCATAAATGAAGAAGGTTTCTTGTGACAAAACTTCAGAGGGTGTGGATATACCAGAAACAGGATTAGTGGTAAAACAACAACAGAATTAAGTCTAGCAGTGTGAGGGACAGCTTCCAATCTGCCAGCACTCACACAGGGTAAACCCTGAGTGGGAGTCCCATTATGAGAATTAGTAAAATCCATGTCCGTAAGAACAAAAGAATAAACAAGCAAGTAAAGTAAAGTAAGAGAAAAAGGTTCCAATAGCAATTCCAATAATGTAGGAGAAACATCCAACTGTGTCAGAGAAATAAAACTACTTAACAGATGGTAGCAGGGCATAGGTAAATATCCAAATTCTAGAAAAATGAGACTAACAAAAATAACACTAAGAACAATAAGAATAGAATCAGAGCTTGGTGACAGCATCAGATCACAGAGCTGCCAAATGCAAAATTACATACAAGGTGAAGTTGCACATCAATGGGTGGTGAATAAGATTGTGGTCAGAGGAAATCCATCCTAGCTGACTCACACCCAGTAGAATACGAAACCAAATACAGTAAGGAAACATCATAACAGTTCTGTTTCACTTCACAATCACCAAGTGAAAAATGGGTGACCACTTTGGTAGGCATACAAACTTCACAACTGGAGTACATCTCTGAATGTTGATCCATCTGCACACAGAAACAGAATGGAGTAGATAGCTTAACTGACATTCCAGAGTGTCCAAGAATCACGTCAGGGTCACCATGTAGAATCACAGGGTGCTTCTAGCAGCTCAAGTGGTACGAAGGTTGCAGAAGATCACCATCACCAAGAGTGACCCACTTTCTAGCAAAACAAATGAAGATTAGTAATTCGCCAATTTCATTGTAGAAAAAAGTAATTCCAAGATGGTTAAAGTAGTGACCAATTCACATGGCATCATGCCAATGCCAAGCCTTTGGAATCCATCCTTACAAATCCAAGGTGCTAATTGTGTGTCTCAAGTTGTAATTATTTATCTCTGGGTTTATCTACTCAGCTCATGTAATAAGATATTAATAAACATGTAGTTACCACGTATTTGTGTTTTCCAATGGCATAGTATATTTGAGATGTGTTCTAATTTGTGCATGTTTGATTGATAGGTAGTAGTTCTTTTATAGCCTATGCCTATACCTAGCCTAAAGCAACCACAATATAGGCTCACAACTGTCAAGGGGCGAGTTATTGCCCCAGGCACAGCAGAGTTCTCCTACATTATCACTGGATCTTACAATTTCATTATTATAAAATTCATACCAGAGCTAAAATGGTTAATGAAATATAATAAAAATAAAAAGCAAACAGTATCCAGNTGACCCACTTTCTAACAAAACAATAGAGGATTGGTAATTCGCCAATTTCATTGTAGAAAAAAAGTAATTCCAAGATGGTTAAAGTAGTGACCAATTCACACAGCATCATGNAAAATTCATACCAGAGCTAAAATGGTTAATGAAATATAATAAAAATAAAAAGCAAACAGTATCCAGTGAGAATGAAATATATTTGACATTTGCTTACAATCATATGCCATATTTATACAAAAGGGGGTAAATATTTACTGTGCTTTACAAAGTTAGTTTCCCTCACAGACTAACTGATCAATTACACATAATACAAAAGCTCTGAGGGGACAATCAATAAGTTTGAAACTTAAGTTCAAAATAATCAAAAATTAACAAAATTATCAATTCATTAACAAAATAGCACTGAATTAATTTGAGAGTGCCCTAAAATTAGAGTAAAAATAAAAAGAGGCCCCAAGTGACTCTACAATACTAACTTGTAAACAAGACAGGTAATAATTTGATTGTGTTGTATAAATACTTGAGACACATGTAGCAAGCAGCAAATAAACTTTGTCTCACTGAAATGTGTTTGCTTTTTTCTTTATCTAACTAACCCCTTTTAGGTACATTTATGGATTTAGAAATAATAATTGCTTAAGTCTCTGCAGAAAATTTGGGAGTTACTCCTCTGAGTTTAGGGTGACAATTTGCTCTATTCCAGTAGGCAGCCCAAATTGTGGATGGAATTAAGTTAAGTCTATGTTGACATATAGGGAATAACAGCTTGTAATTGATTGTTACAATTTGAACATGCACATTATAATGTAGAGTCACTCAGGGCCCTTATTTTAGTTATTTTCAATTAATTTTGCACTCTAGTTTAGTGATTACATCATTATGACAAAGTGATTGTTGCTATCCATTTATCAATTTATTAGTGTTTAATTCTTTGTATTTTTGAGTGCAGTTTTATGATTATTTTATTATTGTCCCCTTGATCTGCGTCATATGTGTTATTGATCATTAAATTTACAAGGGAATTTCATGCAACATTTTGTAAACACATAAAAGGTAATAATTTGATGAAATTGTTATAAATACATGAGGAAACTGTAGCAATTGCACAATATAATTTGTCTCACTTCAATTGTGTTTGATCTTTTTTGATTGATTTATATGCTAACCCCTTCTAGGTCGTTATGAATTTTATAATAAATCTTGCTTAAGATCTGGCAACAATTTGGGAGTTACTCCATGAGTGTCTGGGGCGAAAACTAGCCCCTTAACAGTTGGCACTCCAAATCACAGTTGCTTTAGGTTACAGCTACATGTATGTGTAGGAGATAACATCTTTTAATTCAATCATTTCATTTTGTACATGCACTTAATAATAACACACTGCAAACATACTATGCTGTTGGCAAATGTGAATGCACATTTATTATGTGCCTTTTGTTTTATTATTTATTTACATGAGCTGAGATAACAGAACTCTGAGCTAAATTGTTTATTGAGCTACAAATTAATACTTGTGACACACAATTAGCACCTTAGCAAGTGAGGATGGCTTCAAAGATATGGCCTTGGCATGATGCTGAAGTTCTTTATAAAATGGAATTTCTGTATTTGTTAGGCAAATTCAGTGAACCACCAATGTATGTTTTCTGTTGGAATGTGGGTTGCTCTCTGCTATGGTAGACTCTGCAACCTTTTTTTCTTGAAATAGGACTCCCACTCAGGGTTTCCCCTGTGTGAGCAATGGCAGCCTGAATTTTCCTGGAAAGATCTATGAAATATCACAGTCTTTTGAAGTGTGGTTCTTCCTTTTTGAGTTAACAATGAGGCAGTATAAAGCCACTCAAGATGCTGCTGTTGAACAATTTCCTACTTACTTACAAAGTCTTGCATACTACAAAGCTCCTCATATGAAACATCAATATAAGACACTGCTTTGTGATCTCTCATTTAAGAAGGGCAATGACGTCCATACTTACATTATCCAAGTGTAAAGATTGTTTTGCTTAAGTAAACTAACACCTGAATACTCAAAGCGCAATCTCTTCTCATACATCTGTCAGGGCTTTCTGCCCAATATTTGTAGTCACCTCAAATTAAAGTGCAATCCTGAAGATGACCTCAATCTGATTATTAGCCAAGCTATCAGTATTGTTTACATGCTTCATTACACCACCCATATCAACAAAGATGCTGAAGAATTTAAAACAGTTTCCTTGACTCAGAAACCTCTTGCTTCATCAAGCACTACTGCTCTCAAGCCAAAGACAGAGCTCAAGCAAACTCATTGCTTCCATTGTGGTCAGAAAGGCCACACTAAGTACCAATGCCACGCTGTAATTCACTTAGTTGCCAATGGTGATGGCTTTGTCATTGATGAGCCTGAGACTGAAGAGTGTTCTCCCAATCTGCCTGTCAGTTCTGTCAATCCATCAAACTAGTTAGAGTGCTGCCTCCTATAAAATGTGCACATGATGTTCTGATTATTACCTCACTACTGCATACTAATGTCATCCATGTGGATATAAATGGAACTCTTGTTAATGTTACTATCAATACTGGGGCCTCAGCCTCCATTATCAGCAACACTTGTTGCTCCAAACTTTGTTTATCAAGGGACAAACTACTTCTGTCCACTGCATGCTTGTTGGGTGCTTCTGGGAACTCAATCTCTCTAAAGGGTTGTGTACCTAATTTGGAAATATGCATTCATCAGGAATTGTTCTCAGTGGATTTGATCATCATTGAAATCTGTGACCAGCCACTGCTGTATGATATCATCTTGGGCAACAACTTCCTTGAACAGAAATCCTGTGTTATTGATTACTTACCACCATTCCCAAACAGGAAATCTTGCTAACGTTTTGTGAGCCAGTAATTGTTGAGCAACAACACTGGCGACATGTAGCAGTTACTGTTGACTCCCAGTATATAGCAATGTCATAGTCTCTGGGTATAAAGGGAAGCATTTCACTGGAGTTAAGCTCTCCCCTGATCTCTGTCACTTCTCAAAGGGCAAACCTTACATCACCATATTGAATAGCTCTACTTCACTGGTCAAGATAGACCCCACCAAGTTAATGATTTTTGCAACTCCAGTCTGCTTAGAGTTGAAAGATGCTGCTTGTTTGCCCATCCTAACAGCAATCCATGATCTTGTGGAACCAAGTGACACTGTCCAGATTCCTCCCATCAATGAGAGGATGCATCCTCACCTCAGTCCTCAATGTGAATCACTCTCTCATTTGCTTCAGCAAAATCACAAAGTGTTTAATTGCAGCTCAATTAGCATCAGTCAGACCATCAGTGAAGAACATGTTATTGTAACTAAGCATGATCACCCCATCCACCTTCCTGTAAGGAGAGTGCCAGAAGACCTCCAGGAAGAGTACAAGTGAATCTTAAGTGATCTGATCAAGAGTGGCATAATACAAGGCAGCAACAGCCCATATACAGCACCCACTGTTTTCAGGGGTGATAAGTACTGCCTTTGTGTGGACTTTCATAAGTTAAATGACGTAACTGTAAAAGATGCATATCCTCTTCCATGCATCTGAAGATCTCTTATATGATGCCAGTCAATACCAGTTATTTACTTGCCTCAATCTGTGTAAAGTGCATTGGCAGGTGCCCATGAAGCCCACCAACATCCCAAAGACTGCCTTCATCACACCTTACAGCCTCTTTGAGTGGAAGTATATGGCTTTGGGCTCTGTAATGCCCCTCTGACCTTCCAATGCTACATTACTCATGTGCTTTAGAATGATGCTAATGTGTTAGAGCCAGGCATTACTGCTTACATGGATAATATCCTTGTAGCTGGCAACACCTTTCCTGAACATCTAGAATGGCATGGCTGAACTCTTACTATTTTGTATAAATCCAGCCTCCACATCAATGGAAACAAGTGTGCTCTCCTTCAGCCATGTGTCACCTTCCTCAGAAGAGTCATTGAGCTGGAATGCATCTCTATTAAAAATGATGCAAAAGATCAGCTAGAAAGAATTGAAATTCCGTGGCCTCATAAGAACATTCAGCACCTTATGGGCTTTCTAAACTACTATGGTGCCTTTATACCAGAACTGACAAACAAGACTAAACACATCTCTAATCCATTGTGGCACAGCATGGAGTTTAAATGGACATGGTCAGAGCAGGAAGAGCTCAACTCCATCAAAGTAGAACTAAGAAATATTCCCAGCCTTACTACATCAGACTATTCAAAAGAATTTCCTCATTGACTGTGACACCAGCTTGGTTGCAATTAGTGGCGTCCTCAGTCAGGTTGTTAATGGCATTGGCAGCCTGATCAAATATAAAAAAATCTCATCAATGCTGAACAGAATTACAGTGCCACAAAATCTGAGATGCTAGCATTGGTGAAAAGTTTGAAGAAATTCTGCTTTCTCATCCTTGGCCATCACTTCACCATGCAAACTGACAACTCAGTGCTAGCATGGCTTAAAAACCACCAGGAGAGAAGACTCCTTTTGGAATTATTCCACTTAGTGAGTATGAGTGCCTTCCCCAGATCAGTGCTGACCACCACAGAAATGCCATTTTTCCAATTTTTGTTAAGGAAGAAATTACCAAGGCTGAAATTTTACAACATCAACAGCATGATAAGGTGTTATCTGAAATTATTGCAAAACTGAAGAATGCCAACATCACCCTGAGTCCTGTAGCCAATCTTTATTTCCAGCTATACAATTGGAAGCAGACAGAGGCAGGGTTACTCTATGGCAGGAGTCAGAACAGCTGACTAGCTGTCCCTGAGTATTTCCAAGGGACTTGATCTGTAAGATCCACAAAAAGGGCCATTTAGGCGTTATTCAAACCAAGCACACATTCAATGCAAGATATGTTACCATCAGCATCTGAGCTGCCATTCAGGACATTATAGACAAATGCACAACTGGCTTTCTCAAAGGAGCTGGACACTTTCCAGAGCAGCAAGCTGAGCTGCACAGCCATGCTGCTGAGTGCATGAATGAAGTCGTCCATATGGACATAGAGAAGCTCTCTTGTGATGATGAGGAGTACCAGTCCCTTCTAGTGCTCATTGATCACTTTACTAATATGCCAGACTCATCCCCCTCAACAGTACCACCACTGAGGTAATTGGAGAAAAAGTTGTTAAGGAATGGGTACTCAAGCTTATGCCCATGGAGCACCTAGTCTCTGATTGTGTTCCCCATTTCAATAATCATCTCATGGAGACCCTTACTAAAGAGCTTGAAATTCTTCACAAATTCACAACTGCATATCACCCACAGTCAAACAGTGTTGAGGAACAGCTCAAATGCACAGTCATCAAGTTAATTTGAGTCACCCTTGCCCAAGCAGCAGGTCGGAATTGGAAACAAGTCATTGAAGCAGTGGAGTATTTTTATAATACCTCAATTGCCCCTTTAATGCAATCTTTGGTCATGAAGCAAGTACACCTCTTTCTATTATAATGAACCCACCTTAGAAAATTTTGTAAACTGCATGTTGCATGAACTTCAAGAATTGCACCTTACTATCTGTAGGAATACAAATCAGTCTGTTGTCTGCCAGCAATGGAACTTTAATCTTAAATTGTATGGCAAGCCTCATAAACAGGGCAACAAAGTCTTTGCCTATTTGCCTCACCAAATTACCAATTCCAATCAAGTGTGAAAGCTTGCCACTAACTGGCAATACCCTTTACTATAATTAAAGTGTTAGATCACCACAAGTATTTACTAAATAATGGGAGAGTCACCCACTTTCAATGACTCAAGCAAACTGTTAAAGACATTGATAATGTTTTCATCAACCCTAATAGGGAATTCTCACTTGTCAATGATGGAGTAAACAAATTTGAGACTTATAATAACCTCACTGAATGTGAGGAAGATGACCTCACTCAGGTCAAGTATGATAGTAACCTTGGTAATAGTAGCAACATTACTGCTACTCATATTTTGCCTAGATGTAGAGTTAGAGACCAAGAGTATTTAGATCACTTAAATACCCAAGTTTGGGAACTTAATAATTCTTTATGTTTAGCAACCCAGCCATATCAGATGAAATGAACCAGCTGCCCACAAGAAGATGAGTGAGGCAAAGACATAACCCCCTTAGGTGAAAGTAGCCAAGATGACACACCTCATTGAACAGAGGAGAGTGTATCCTGGAAGAGAGGAAGGACGCAGGGGGACTCAGGTAGCAGACAGCATGACTACTTGGGGCACCAAATAGCCCCTCAGGAGCAGACCTCGGATGACTACTTGGGGCGCCAAATAGCCCATCTGGAATCCAAGGAGTCTCATAAGTACAGAGTGCCTTGTGCTAACTTAAGTGCTAACATTAAAATGTCCCATAGTGACTCAAAAACCCCCTCTAGTCCCAAGTGTTAGGTTCCAGAGAAATGAAGAGTGCCAAAGGAAAATCTCTAAGGTAGGAGATGAGATTTTGCATTCATACTTTATCAGAACCCCTGAGGCAGTTAGTTTCATATGCAACAACTTATCAGAGGAAACAAGAAGCAAGCTATGTTTAATGTATAACACCAAGAACCTCACATGTGCAGTGGACATCATCCCTTTTGTAATCAATGCAGAGCATAGATCCCAAGTCAACACCATCATATGCTACAACTCTAAAATGCAAAGAGGACTAAAATGACCATATTGTTACAGCACAGTCCATATCATGTTTGATGAAGACTTTAACATAATGCACCTGTGCCAGCTGTTGAATAACAAGGGTGCCATCCAGAAATTCAAGTTCATCAACATTGATTGTGAAAATTTACTTATTGTTTACTTTTTCTGAGTTGGCAAAGTTAATCAGCCCAAAGTGATGGAAAAAATTGAAATAGCATACAGACTAGCCAAGGTCAAGAACATCCATTTAGTAATGTTTGTCAAAGAAGAGTATTAGAATGAGATACCTGAAGAAGTTGTTAACCTTTATTTTAGGATGGAGAACTTCACAATCCTTAATGCATACTATTATCATCCAACAAGTATGTTTCAGTCTAGTATTTTTTCAATAACCAAGTTAATTTACACAGACCTTCTTCTGTGCAAAAAGATACCCACCCATTGCCTTGCTGTTGACACAAGGCTTATCATAGATGCTGTAACCCATTTGCAAACCCTCAAATCCATCAATGCTAACTGGCCCAGTCTTGCTTTAGTTATGGATATGCACATTAGTTTCACATTTTCTCAAAGTGCCACAACTCTCACATAAATCAACAAACTCTGGACTAACCTTAAGGTGGATAGAAACCTCAAGTCCATTTGGCCCACTATTAGCATTTGCAGTCCTATGTTGCAGTACTCCAGATCTGTTGAGATTATCCTCATGGAGCTACACATTGCCTACACTTTGCAAGATCATCAAAATTTTGCTGAGCATCTGTTCTCTGAGAAGTTTGTATCACTCATTCAGTCTCAAAGAGCCATCTGGCTCCTATCTATTTTCCTGACACAATATCGACATATTCAGCTGCCTCTTAACCAAAATGCCCAAGAGTGCCTCATGAAGAAATGTATGAACAAGCTTGCTATTTGCCCTGCTGCATGGAAGATTAAGAATTGGCTTCTACATTCATGCTTACTGCCATCATCACCAGGTAAAACCAAGAAGGCTATGGAGAGATTTGAAAAGTTTTATGCCTGCCTTATAAGTGTGAGTAGTCTGTTGTGGCACCTTCAGCCTCAAATGATAGTCAACCACCTTGGTGTTGCCTTCACTGGCCTTAATATCTTCTTGGAAATTCTCTGTAAGTATATCTGGGGAGCCACATCAGAAACCAAGTTCCTGTCTTTAGATATGCTGAAGTTATGTCTTGGGATGACCTCCTAGCCACAGAAATGATTGAGGAAATGCAAAATCTCTTTTTTGGTCCCACATTCAAACTCCTACCACAAATGTAACTGGCAATGGGGGGCGTGTAGACTCACTTGGCACCTAATTTTTGATTTTATTATTATTTTGCCACACCAAAAATAGTGTTGCATCTTTTTGACGTCCTGATTTCATGATTTGTTGCTACCCATTTATATCAATTTCTTTTAAATCAATTATTTGTATTTTTGAGAGTAGTTATTTGATAGTGTTAGTATTTGTCCCCTTGATTTGAATTACATGTGATTGCTTGTTTTTAACTTTGCAAGGGAAATAGTGTTTTGAAACTGTAAACAAAATCCAGGTAATAAGTTACAGATTTTTGTAATAAATATCTGAGTTTACTGTAGCAAAGCACACAATAAATTTGGCTTCCTTCTAATGTGCTCAATCTTTTTCAATTAATTATCTGTTAACCCCCTTTAGATTCTTTGTTACAGATTTAGTAATGATAACTATTGCTTAAGATCTGGTGACAATTTGGGAGGAAATTGCACTGGGTCTGGTGTGAAAAATAGCTCCTTAATGGTGACAGCCTGAATAGTGGCCTCTTTAGGTTATGATTACATGTAGGGAATAACTTCTATTTCATCTGTTCATACATGCACATAAACTAACAAATTGCAAATATACTATGCCATTGGCAAATGTGAATGCACAGTAATTATGTGGCCTTTATTTATTGTTTATTTACATGAACTGAGATAAGAGACCTCTGAGACAAATTGTTTATTGAGCTAGACATTAATACTTGTGACACACAATTAGCACCTTAGCAAGTGAGGATGGCTTCAAAGATATGGCCTTGGCATGATGCTGAAGTTCTTTATAAAATGGAATTTCTGTATTTGTTAGGCAAATTCAGTGAACCACCAATGTATGTTTTCTGTTGGAATGTGGGTTGCTCTCTGCTATGGTAGACTCTGCAACCTTTGATCTAAACTCTTGAGTTACCCAGTACCACTAGAGTAGCTAGAGCTCCCTGTGACTCTACACTAATACCTAATACAAAGAATCAGAACACTGTTTGTTGGTCATAAAGAATGAAATCTTATTCAACTACCACAATCAGACTTACTCAGAATGCTTATACAATGCAATTTTGACCACAATTAAGTTTAAAAAGGATGGGCAACAACAGATTCCTATCAAAATCATAGAATTTTCACCACAATCAATACCAGAGTTACAAACTCAAGAGTCCTTATTTACCACTACACAACTACATTTCATGCCTCATCATCAGAAACAAGTTGATATAAACAACATAGAAAAACTTGGTTTTGATATTAGTTTGAATAAAATTGAATGCATCAAAACCAACATTACAAATTATTTAACAATAGTAACCACAGCTGAACCTAAAGATGCAGTGGTTGTTCCACATCAGTTTACAGTAGAAAATGAAACTGACTCATTTGTGCTAATGAAAAATCTTTTTACTGAAAGCTGGACTAAAAACCAACTCACTACTATGCTAAAACTACATTCACAATTAGTGCTGGACATTGAATGTACTTCTGCAAAACTTCACATAGCTTGCCAAATTCAGGAAACATTTACTGTAACATCCTCTACCAGGCATTATTTCTATTTATCCTTTGTTACTTTATAACATTTGTTGTATCTGTGCAGGTAGGGATTTACTAACTAGATACTGTTTAGCTTTTATCTATTTCTGTTAACACCATGTAACTAGATGTAACTCTTCACTATTTAGGTAATGAAGCCATACAGCAATCTCTCCAAAGATTGATAGTGGGCATCTGCCTGAAGCTGATCTCCACATCCAGTTTAACCAGTCCATCAATGATCCACTTGGTTGAGTTCCACCTCTGAGCTCAGTAATATAACTTATGTGTACCCTATCCTAGCTCAGTGTATACTCAAGACAAGACACAATTCGACTTAGACTCTATTTTGTAAAAGTGTTTCATGAATATGCAACTGGACTTGTTGCTAGCTGCTTAAAATATTACATGTAGCCATTACCAAAATATATTGGCTTTAATAATTAGTTTAATATTGAGCAGCTTCCTAACCTACATTTATTAATTAATACATGTTCAGTCACTTTATCAGTCATTTATTAGTCACTAATAATTTGCATACTTTATATTCACTAATTTGGATCTGAAATAATATAAATATATTACCTAGGTTTTGGTCATTCAACTGTATTTCAAATTCATTTCTTTTAATACATGTACTAATTGATCACTAGTCAACTAAACAAGAGAAAAACCCTTATACCTAACCTAAGTGCACTTTCATGGTCTAGCACAAAGACCCTAGAATGGATCTCAATGATCCAGACCACTACTAAACACAACTTGTTTAGCTTGACATCATAATAAATAATCAAACCATATAAACTGAACAAAATAAGAATTCCAAATAAAATTCTTTATCAATTGCTTACAAGGTTTCATATCTATTTATAGCAAATTCAGAAAAGTAATTGTTGATTTCAAATTTGAACTTTTGTCTGCCAATATGGCAGCTAAAAATAATGGAAGCAATTTCGCCCCCTTGTTTTGCCAAAAAGTATTATTATCAACAGATACTAATCTCTTATAGTTGACACTTATTGTTGCTTGGTTGCATAATACAAATTAATCTAACTGATTGAATAATTTTATAATATTTTTAATCATCATTCTTCTTCAATCTTATTCCCTCTTGATTTGACATTAGCAGCTCAAATTATTTGGATGATGCTACATTACTGTCTGATTCGCTATTGGAGCACATAGTTCACAGACATGTGAACTATCCTGTAACCATAGGGATTGCTTGGTTTGAACTCACTCCTACCAACCAAACTTCTTTAGAAGAGTGCATGAAAACAATTACTGTATCATGTCACCACTAATACACACAGCAGTCATTCAATCTGCAGAGTGTTTAAAATATGGAAAGAAACAAAGAATTAATACTCCCCTAAAAGACCAAGAACAGTATGTTAACAGCCTCAGTGACCTAATAAAAGTCCTAACTCTGATCATTACAAACAAAGCAAATCAAAGCTAATAAAAGAAAATGAATTATCTGATTTATACTGTGATTGCCACATTCCCTTAGAACACATCTTTTGAAAGGGTAAACCCATCACAAAGTTACCAAACAGAACTTAAATTTTATTCTCAGACATTGGGCCTTAATGTTGTGTAATCTGATACAGGAAAATCTACAATACTATGATATATCTAAACTTATTGAAATAATCATTATGATGTGTGCCAATATATGCAATCCAGAACTAATGACAGAGGAAATCATCCTAAATAATATCTCTATCTTCTTTGACAAAGTCAAAAGTCACTCCAACCTGTTAAGTTTCTTTAAATTATTCTATCCAGATACAATAATTACTGAAGAAGAAACACATGCTTCAGATATCAATGTTAAAATGACACTCTTCATTGTAATTAAAGGCTTTAGATTATATCTCAAATTTTACAATATGTTTACAAGAAAACAATAGTCTCTGAAATATCTTAACAATATCAAAGTGAATTGCACAAGCTAAATTCTAAAACTTTGCAAAGAAAGTAAGTATGCAGTTAGAAGCTTTGTGCTATGCAATTCACTATTCATCAACATTCAGACATTCTAAACTGGAACAATCCTTGAGAAATTACACTAGTCAAGAAGGCACAATCTCTTATTGAGCCTGATCATGTGTAATTGTTGGAGAAAAACTATAGCCCAGTTTAGGGGGTGTGTGGCTTCAAGACATTAAAAATTGCTCTACTCTTTACTTTAGAATTCTCAATTTACAATTTAGATTTATGAAAGTATTCCATTGATTATTTGACTAAGTGAAACAGTGCTATATTTTCAGTTAGTCAAATTTCTGCTAATTCAACCCAGTAAAATTGATAGCAGAAGACTAGATGTACCAGTTCAATATTTGTCCATATTTTAACATATGCATTTCTATTTANGGTTGCATAATACAAATTAATCTAACTGATTGAATAATTTTATAATATTTTTAATCATCATTCTTCTTCAATCTTATTCCCTCTTGATTTGACATTAGCAGCTCAAATTATTTGGATGATGCTACATTACTGTCTGATTCGCTATTGGAGCACATAGTTCACAGACATGTGAACTATCCTGTAACCATAGGGATTGCTTGGTTTGAACTCACTCCTACCAACCAAACTTCTTTAGAAGAGTGCATGAAAACAATTACTGTATCATGTCACCACTAATACACACAGCAGTCATTCAATCTGCAGAGTGTTTAAAATATGGAAAGAAACAAAGAATTAATACTCCCCTAAAAGACCAAGAACAGTATGTTAACAGCCTCAGTGACCTAATAAAAGTCCTAACTCTGATCATTACAAACAAAGCAAATCAAAGCTAATAAAAGAAAATGAATTATCTGATTTATACTGTGATTGCCACATTCCCTTAGAACACATCTTTTGAAAGGGTAAACCCATCACAAAGTTACCAAACAGAACTTAAATTTTATTCTCAGACATTGGGCCTTAATGTTGTGTAATCTGATACAGGAAAATCTACAATACTATGATATATCTAAACTTATTGAAATAATCATTATGATGTGTGCCAATATATGCAATCCAGAACTAATGACAGAGGAAATCATCCTAAATAATATCTCTATCTTCTTTGACAAAGTCAAAAGTCACTCCAACCTGTTAAGTTTCTTTAAATTATTCTATCCAGATACAATAATTACTGAAGAAGAAACACATGCTTCAGATATCAATGTTAAAATGACACTCTTCATTGTAATTAAAGGCTTTAGATTATATCTCAAATTTTACAATATGTTTACAAGAAAACAATAGTCTCTGAAATATCTTAACAATATCAAAGTGAATTGCACAAGCTAAATTCTAAAACTTTGCAAAGAAAGTAAGTATGCAGTTAGAAGCTTTGTGCTATGCAATTCACTATTCATCAACATTCAGACATTCTAAACTGGAACAATCCTTGAGAAATTACACTAGTCAAGAAGGCACAATCTCTTATTGAGCCTGATCATGTGTAATTGTTGGAGAAAAACTATAGCCCAGTTTAGGGGGTGTGTGGCTTCAAGACATTAAAAATTGCTCTACTCTTTACTTTAGAATTCTCAATTTACAATTTAGATTTATGAAAGTATTCCATTGATTATTTGACTAAGTGAAACAGTGCTATATTTTCAGTTAGTCAAATTTCTGCTAATTCAACCCAGTAAAATTGATAGCAGAAGACTAGATGTACCAGTTCAATATTTGTCCATATTTTAACATATGCATTTCTATTTACACTACCAGTTTTTATTAGTATATACAGGTGTGATTTATTCATTTGTTTTTCACTTCAGTTCAATTTCAACAATTTCATTTTGCTTTATTTTGACTTTTGTTGTATTTAAAATGTTATGTTTCTAAATTCATACATGTAATTAAGGGGCACCTAGATGTTGTACAGCTTGACTAGCATGTCCCTTTAAAAGGGCTAGGTATACAGTTAGGAGTTTTTTATAACTGCAATTCCTTTATTATTTAAATTAATTATTATTGCTGTCACCTAAACTGCAAGAGATAAGGATTGCACTGAGTTTAGGTTATTTTAACTTAGTATGTAGGTTCCACTTAATACACCAAAGAGTTAGGGATTCTTTATTCTTTATCTAATTAGGGATCTAGTCTTAAACAAGTCTTTCATAAGGTTATCTGTATTGGGTGTGCCAAGTGTGGCCACTCTTGTCCATCCTGATCTCCTGTTTACTTTTACTTTAACTTATACTAGAAAGGGTACTATTGTAGAGTCATTCATGGCCCCTTTTTGATTTCATTTTGATTTATTTTGATTTTGTAATTTCGAGCTGAAATGCTCCACATTTATCTCTAGTGATGTCACAGTGATGTGTGTTTATCTTTACTGATTCAAGTGTAGGCTTGTGAATTCATGATTTATTGTCCCCTTGACTTCACATGACATGTTATTGCTCTAAAAATTTTGCAAGGAAAACCATGAATGTAGCTCTGTAAACAGCTGCAGGTAATTGTTATGAAATTTTGTATAAATACTTGAGGCACTTGTAGTGAGCATCAAATAAACTTTGTCTCACTTCAACTGTGTTTGATCTTTTTTCATTTTATTATTGCTAACCCTATCTTAGGCATTATGTTACTTATCATAATAAATGCTTAAGTTTCTGGTGACCATTTGGGAGTTACTCCTCTGAGTTTAGGATGACAACATGTTCTATTCTGGTAGGCAGCCCAAATAATGGAGAACATTAAGTTATGTGTACAACTACAGTTAGGGAATAACAACTTTTTATCCATCATTTGCAATTTGAACATGCCCTTAACACCTAACAATGTGATAATATTAAGCTGCTGGCTAAAATGAGTGCATAGCAACTACATGCTGTTATTATTACATGAGCTGAAAAATAAGAACTAATGAGAAACATGTTATTGAGCTAGAAATTAACAACTAGAGACACATAGGTTGTCACATTCTGTGAGTTTGGAATCTTCTTCATGGATACTGTTCTGGCATGAGGGCATGCAAGTTGGTCATTGTTGAAGTCTAGTTCTGCCTGGTGGATCTGTACTGTTATACATTACAATGGCAAAATACTGATACTTCTGTTTTTCTGTTAGAATATGAGTTGCTCACTATGATGGTCGCCTATGCAACCTTCTGTCATACAATTAAGTTCCTTAGCACCACTATTAGTAGTCTGAGCACCCTGTGATCCTACGCTATGGCAGAAGGAGTTGATTATTAAAGTGTAGCTTTGGTAAATCTAGCTTTGAATCAAAACCCTCAATAGTTAGGATATTAGGACTGCTTGCTGATTTCAAACTGATGCCACAATATATATGTATATATATATATATATATATATATATATATATATATATAAACTCAAGTCAAAAAAGTTGCCACATTATCAACANACAATATATATATATATATATATATATATATATAAAATATATACACTAGGTAATTTAAAATAAATATAGATGCAATTGTGCAGTTTGATTTTTTACAGATAGGTTGTATAAAGAAGAAAATTATTTGGACTTGATTAGGATGTAAATTGAATGTATTTAATCAACTTATTGGTCTAAATCAGGGGTGAACAACATGTTTGTTAGCTACAACTCAGTAAATGGCCACACAACTGCTAAGTCTTATTAATTTGTATTCTTCTAAGACAATTAGAGATAGTTCATCAAGAGTAATGAAAAACAACGAAGAACAACATAATGACCATTATTATAATTTGAAAAATAGATTTATACTTCAGTTATATTCACATAAGTTCAAAAACCTCAGTTTTCATCAATAGTATAGTTAATATTGGTAAATTCACTTAATGTATTTTCAAGGTGTGTACAAATGCACATGAAGGGATGAAACTAAAAGATATAAATACTAATAATATGCAAGGCTTAGAGGCATTTCTTAATAAATTGCACTATTGTAATGCATGAGTGATTGTGAACTATCTTTGCAGGTTGACCATTATTATTTACTGGGCCACAGTTTTATCACATCTGGTCAAGTTTAAAGGGTTTCATTAATCAGACCAAACCAAGTCTTTGCTAATTTACAGAACAATTAAATTTGGTTGCAACTTAGCTATTGTTTAATATCACTTAGAAAAGCATCATTAATGTAATTAAAGGATTTCTCTTTTTGATAATAAAATCTGCAAGGCTAAGAAAAAAGTGCTTGTGTTTCTTCAACAAATTATGGCTTCTTGCCAAATACTGTCTAGAACTAGATAAAACAAAGTTGCAAGTGACGTTGTATTCAACTTTTTTTCTGGTAAGTTTTTTGTGATATTTTTCTCAGCAATTTGTAAAAGCTCTGAATCTGAAATCAAATGAAGAATTTACTTGACTCAGTGTATCTATAATTTCTGTTGTTATATTAATTATAATATTTATGTTTTCTGCAAACAATAAAAGTTTAAAGAATTTTTTTGTTACCAAATATTGTTGCAACATACTGCAACAACCAAATCAATAGAACCATTTGTTAATGGTGATTATTGAAAATATTAGTGAAATATGCTGTGTCAAGGACAAGATTACCTTTTGATAAGCTGTGTAACATACTTGGAGAAATGTGTTAAAAATATGTTTGCCATTTGCACATCTATTTATATAAATATGTATGTATATATATATATATATATATATATATAAATAAATGATCTAGATACAATGGGATTTGTATCCACGGCTACAGTTTAATAATTAACTCCTCCTGCTAAAGTACCCTTCCTAGTAAAAGTAAAAGTAAACAGGAGATCATGAGAGGGAAGAGTGGCCACACTCAGCCAATATGAAACAGACAACCTGATGAAAGAGTCATATAAGACTAGAGCCCTAGGAAAAAAGAGAAGCCCTAATACTCTTGGGTGTAGTGAGTGAAACCTATATTCTAGGTCAGTAATTTAAGCTCAGTGTGTTTCTCATCTCATGTAATTTCGGTTGTAGCAATAATAACAATTTTATTAATGAATGAATTCATTAAAATAAAACCCCTGACCATATATCTAGCCCTAAGCTAAAAGACATGCTAGAGCTGCTGTAGTATATCTAGGTGCCTTTAACCTCTCAGTGCCCAAGGGTATAACTATCTGA
This sequence comes from Hofstenia miamia, assembly GCA_900660155.1. Taxonomy (NCBI): domain Eukaryota; kingdom Metazoa; phylum Xenacoelomorpha; order Acoela; family Hofsteniidae; genus Hofstenia; species Hofstenia miamia. Next base: position 834,849 of record CABFPE010000119.1, on the reverse strand, counting down.
TATATTTCTATTTTGTATGTTAATATATGCATATTAACATTAAAAAATATGTACTACATGTCCATTTTTCCAAAAAAAAATATTTATGACATTTTTTTTGTCATGTGCCATATTTGGAACATTGGGCTTTCTTTTCAGAAAATATCTAAAAAATATGAGATCACAAAGATGTATTATATTGAATGAAAATTCAAAAAGCAGTTTCGTTTTTTTTTAAACAGAGTCGAATTTTGCATTTTGTGCAGGTGATGTCTGTTTTGGCATTGTGGCAAACCTCTGGCAAATGTGCAATTTGATCTTTCTGTACAGCTGCAGTTGGTAGTGAAACAACAGAGTTTCTTTTATTTAGTTGTTCCTGCTGCAATTGCTGGAGAGAATACCTACCTAAAAATAAAGTAGTAATATAAATATATTAGAGTAACCTTTTATCTTTCTACATTTGATGAATCCTTCTGCTACTTCCACTCGGAATTTTTTAAGAGGACAATCCTTTTCTAATTGTCTCAATAGTATCCAAGAATTTACAATGCATGCATCTAGTAAAAAATAGAATATATACATATACCATCTGCTTGAAATAATGCCTGGACAATATAAAGAGCAAAATCAGTTGTTCTACTGAAAACGATTGTTTCTTTCTATGATTTCAATACTGTATAAGTTTTCACTGAAATGTAAGATTTGTTCTTAGATGACCACCGTTTAACAGAACCTGCATCTTGATCTGTAGACTCAGATTCTTATTTCGGCACCATTTTGAGTCAATAGCTCCCCGCCCNCGAATAGTGCCAGTATAGAAACAATTTTTAGACAATAATTCACTTGCAAGATCAATAGAAGAGAAGAAATTATCAGCAAATATTTTAAAAGAACATTTTGGTGTCAGTGTTGAGCACAGGTTCATTACCACTTCTCCGCCTAGTCCAAAAGCATTCCTCCAGTCTGGAAACTGTACTTTTCCCGTGTAGACATCAAAGTCATGCAGAAATCCATTCCTGCTTGCACGGCCCCATAGCTTAAATCCCCATGGACAAGGCTTATTTGGGATATATTGCTTTATGCTGCTGTGTCCTGAAAATGGAATCATTATTTCATCTATACTCTGTTCACAACCTGGGGCTGCTTCAGATAAAAAGGAACTTCGAAATTTTCTAAGCAAAGGGCGAATCTTCCATAATTTATCTTCTGTGTCATTATTCCCATTGTTATCTACAAAGTGCAAATATCTTAAAATTTCCAGAAATCGATTTCTCGACATGTTATCTGCAATTGTATGGATTCGTGTAAAGTGTTCCCAGTACATTCGTACATTGGGTATTTTAACCACTCCCATAATGAAATAAATACCTAT
>CABFPE010000119.1:820015-830963 GCA_900660155.1 Hofstenia miamia | reverse complement strand
TTATATATACATTTATAATTTTAAACAAATAATAATATCTTAAATAATAACGCTTGGATCGAGGTGAAACCGAATGCAATAGGATTGCAAATTACGAACTATTTAGAAAATATATATGACGTAATTTATTGCTAACTTTCCTGACACCTTCAATTGAAAAATCGAAAGTCAGTTTGTCAAATATTTCTTGAATCTAAATTGAACATGGTCAGTGCCATTATTTGCTGCACAAAAAACTTAAATTTATTGCCTTTCTGAAAAAGAAATTTTTGAGCGTTGTGCTTTTTGCAAAATAAAATAAACACGCACTGCTTGAAATTCAAAAACTTTTCTGAATTATATTAATCATTAATTACAAATTTGGATACTTTAAACTGTTATACTCAAGCTTTTTATTCCTTGTACTTGCTGAGCATCTTTCCCCACTTGGTGCATCGGTCAATTTGCGAAAAAAAGGCAAGAGCAAAGTCATTATTACTTTTCTTAAAAATACAGAAAAGATTTGCAACCAGCTTTTATCTTATTGCGGTTCAATGGAAGATAATGCTACTCAAAGAGGAGCATAGATATCCAGCGCGTTTCTGTGTTTTCCCTTTAAACAGCTCATGGTAGAAAACCCGGCTTCACATAGATATGAAGAAGGGAATGGAAGCAGTGTTTTAATGGCCATTTTACTCAGTCCCAGATATTCTGCTTTTATTTTGATCCAGAAGCTTGCAAGTAAGTTTGCCACAAAATAGTTTCGCAAACCTTCATCAGCAGATATTTCTAATTATCTTCTAAATCGACACTTACATTTAACTATCATATGTTTACAGCTTTTGCAAATGTGCTTCGAATCTATTTCCTTTTATTCCGGAAAATAATGTTAAATTTGTTCCAGCATATTTGACAGTATCTTGAACACATTTGACGTCCAAATTGTTTCCAGCATCGTCAATGACAGTACCTAACTGAGGAAACATGTCATAACAATTGTTTGCATGATTTTGTTGCATGGCGTCAATTTTATCTACTGTTGCAAAAAGTGAAGTATTTCTTCCATGAATTTAAATGTTAAGGTCATTAATAATAATGAACATGTCAGTTAGGTAAGCTAGCAAGTATGCCATTGTTCTTCGCTCAATTTGGCTTTCTGTCACTCAAAAATACTGAAGTTTGTTTCAGAGCTCTTGCTGCAATTCCATTGCTGCCCAAACACACAACGGCTTCCAAATTCTTTTCAAAACCGCACGATTTGTATCTTTTTCTTTTGCAGCAGCAGAATCAAGTTGGTCTTTTATGGATGAGCACCCTTCTTTATGCAGTTTCACTTGTTGTACCTTAAAACAGCTGTTTTCGTGATATTTTGCTTTAAGATGACTGCTAAATTAACCATCACGCCCAGTTAAATGGCAATAGTTCTGTAGCGGTGAGCAAATTAATTTGCCAAGTGTACACCCTGTACGGTTCTGCAACCCAAAAGAACACATAACAAGCAATATAATTCTTTCTGCACCCCTTTTTAACTAAAAGCAACCAAAAAGAAGAGAGGAAGAAATTCGCCATTAAGTATTTTTAGCTGAAGGACGGGAATAAAGGGTGTGCTTATGAAGGTCAGGACGGATATCGTGCACCCACCCCCCGGCTGCGACACTGAATAAAGCAATGTGTTAAACCACATTCTGGGCCAACTGTTTAATTCGGGTAATTACCCTTGTTTTTCGCCTACCGTTGCAGCAGCACCACTTACTCCAACGCAATTCTTTATACCTAATCCTTTGTTTTCAATGTAAGCAATAATAGCCTTTGAAATTTCTCCAACAGTTGTTCTGTGTTTACGAGCAACTGAGAAAAAACTCTTCTTATAATTTGCCTTCATATTCATAACGTACATAACATCATCAAAATTGCCATGTTCCCAATGTCTACTTTCATCTAGCTGTAAAGAATAGTGCTTGGCCAGTTTAATTTGATGAATTACCATATCATCAGCGAAATCATTAGTTCGTCGAACAACACGGTCGTTCGAAAGAGGAGCTTTTGCAGCTGCTGCCTCACCAAGTACTTCTAAACAAACGTTTCGAATACAACCTTTTACTAATGTCTCATCAGCACTGAAACAGTTATAAATTAGAAAGCTTGCATTCTATACAGTAACAAAATATATACTTATTACATGTGTGTATTGGTTGTATTAATTAGTAAAGAAACTTTTTCGAAGGCTGAAATATGATACTTTATTTTCATGCAATTACACAAATAAGATACTCTTCTGAAGTAAGAATATTCTCGGTATTTTATGCGGCTACATTTGATTTCAAATATTTGCATGTCACCACGTCTCGTACAGGATAATTGATGGTTGGCAAGTGAAATGAAATCCTGAGCATTTATGTCATAAAAACCGGATAACATTTTGTTGAGAAACAGTAAATCATTGAGTTGTAGTAATAAGCTGACATGCATCAGGTTTAAATATTTTAGACGATCCTTATAATCAGAGCCCTGTTAAGGAAGGATAGGGCCCTGGGCACAAATAGACGGGAGGCCCCTTGTCCATAATTTTTTTATCTAATATAAGAACTAAAAAAGAAAAAACAGCTTTAAGAAAACATTAAATACAAAATTATGTAAACTTTTCTTTTCGGGCTTTTTGGAGAGCAAATTTTTTTATAATATCTTCAAATGATAATGACATTGTAATGTCATTTTCAATCGCCAAAAGTGCTAGATTTGACAATTTTCCCTGCAGAATACTTGAACGACGTTTATTCTTTACATAGTCCAGCGTTGAGAATGAGCGTTCTCCTTGACAGTTCGTAACCATTAATGTCAAATACAGCCTTAATGCAATTCTAGTATTTGGAAAAACATCTCCCAAGTTTCGATCTTCAATGTCTTTTAGTGCTTTTAATGGATCAGTACTGCATGTCGTGATCTTTGTATAATGGAGAAATTCTTCACCAAAATCACTGGAAAAATCGTTCTTATAGATATTCTTCAAATAATCTGTTGCTGTCAGAATTTCTTCGGAACATAAAGCTTTAAATGTTGTCAAAAATCCAAATCGCTTGTTTATTTCGCAGTAAGACTTCTTTCGTTTCTTCATTTCCACCATCAGTTTATCAATAATATAAATAAATGTTTGAATTCTAAATTTATCACGAGGCGCCACATCTGCAATGTTGTTTCTTGAAACCCGCCCTGATTTATAGTCAACACCAGGCACCAACAGCTGGGCTTCTGCTTCAAATTTATCATAACAGCTTCTAAGTTCTTCTAGCCATGCTTCTAATGATGCATAAATTTCAGTACATGTGGCCAATGTACAGGTATCTGATTGGAGTTGTTTGCTGCTAGCATGAAACCTGGAAAGAACGGTATCCCATATTACTGTCATAAGAGCAGTTTCGAGTCTGTGAAGCTTAGAAGATATATTTTGAGCTTCCCTTCGGAATTCTGGTTTTTCATCACTGTCGTCAGTAATTTCTTCCAAACATTTTCGAATAGATGTATAGTTTTCTCTAAAAACATGTGATGCATCTGCTCGTGCTGACCAACGGGTATCAGAAAGTGACTTTGGCGTTTGCTGAAGTGAAGAAACAATCCGCTCCCACCGATGAGTCGATGATGTACAAAGAACATAAAAACTCTGCAATAAACCAAAAAACGATGCTGCCTCAACACAACAATCCACAGCAAATTTCCCAACAAGATTTAACGAATGTCCAGCACAAGGAACATACTCTGCCAAGAAATTTCTTTTTTTGATACGTTCTTGTAAACCAGTGTATCTACCTGCCATATTGCTGGCATTGTCGTAACTCTGACCTCTACAGTCAGCTAAAGGAATATCAAATTCATCTAAAGTGTTTATTACAACATTTGCAAGTTCTTCAGCAGTGTGTTGTTTAATAGCAATAAACTTCAGAAATCGTTCATGAATTTTGGCTTTCAATACATATCTAATGATGAATGTCAACTGATCCATATGTGTTAAGTCTGAAGTAGAATCAACGCTAATCGAATAATATTTCGCTTGCTTAACTTCAGCCACTATGGTGCTTAAGACCTTCTCACCCATTTGTAAGATCAGTTCATCATAAATTGTGTTTGAAATGTAGGAAGTTGTACCCCGCCCTTTATTTCCATATCTTACTAAATGATCTGCAAGAAAAGCATCAAATTGAGAAATTAGCTCCAAGATACCAATAAAGTTTCCATTCTGAGTAGAACCGAGAATTTGATTTTCACCTGCGAAAGGCATACCACGAGAACTCAAAAATTTTATTGTTGCTACAATACGTTCAAGAACGGATGTCCAGTACTTTCTTTGCTCAATTTCTTGTCTCACAAGAGAAGAATCTACTCGTTCCTTTTCATTTTGCCACCGAGCAATACTTATAATTGCATCTCTATGACTAGAACTGACTTCGTGGTTTTTAATTCGTTGCATTGCATGTTTCCAATCATCAAATCCAGTGCAAAAATCTGATTGTGTCTCAGTAGTAAACAGAAAACAAGGATAACAATACACTTTCCCATTTGAACGAGAATAAATAAGATAAGAGCGTTCAGATGTTTCACCATTACTAAACTGTCTGATAAATAAGTTTGAGTTGCATTTTCTAATTACTGTGCGTAAGCCATCTTTGTACAGCCTTGAAGAAGCAGTAAAATCTCCAAGATTCTGTGAGGGTGGTTTATCATCAAGGAGAAATCTTTTCAAACTGTCACTGCGTTTCCAAAAAGCGGGATCAGTGTCAATTGCAATGTTTGACTGAATTATTGCTCTTAAGTTTTCAGAGGAAGATTCACAAGTAGAAGGTGCCAAAGCTTGATTATCAGTAATTGTATGAATTGTTTCTGATTCAGCAGCTTCAGTAGTAGCTGAAATGGTAAAAAAATTATCTACCCGAGTTGTTTTTTGTAGAACATCATCCAGCCGTTGTTGCTTTATACGACTAGCTTTACGTTTCTGGGATCCAGATGCATTCTTAGATGCCATCAAAAATACTAAAAATACAATATTCAAATTAATAACTTTACAATTCTATTTAATTAGTTACAAATTCTAATTAATTACAAATCTAACTTAAGTGGTAATTGTCCAATATCTAGGTTACATGCAAAAAACCAGAAGATTTTATCGGTTCGTTTAGATTTTCGTTGAAATAAATAAATATATAAATAAATATACTACAGCTTTCTGCAGTACCTACTTCTAACGAAGTAGGAATTATATTTTTAATCTAAATTTGAGCAATTCTCAATCTCCAATACTCAATGCACTCTAGATATTTATGCTAATTTCCCCTTAATTATCCATACAAAAGCTGTTGCTACTTTGACTGTAATAACAATTTATTTAGCATTTGCATTATGTTTCTTAATTTACTTTTTGGAGGCCCCCTGAAAGAGGAGGCCCTGGGCATGTGCCCACTGTGCCCCAGGGTTAACAGGGCCCTGCTTATAATCATTTCGTATGACAGCAATCTATTAGTAGCACACTATTGAAGTCGTTAAATCGCTATCTTTTGACCTGTTAGCAAACCAGAATTGTGAACAATATAAAATGATAGATAATACGTAGGTGTCATAGAGAGTAAGTTTAGTGAAAATGGCAGTAGCAAACGGTATTTTCCTCTTCATTCTCATAAGTGCTTTAATGGCGCAAGCTATATGATTGTCAATATGCATCTTCCAGTTTAAATCCGATGATACGTGTAATCCCAGATCTTTTAAAATATTTGTAGAAGATAATTCGGTGTCACTAAATATAAATGTAGGCAGATGTTTATTGGAGAAGAGTAGTTTTCCCTAAGTTATACTCAACAGCTGCTTCCTTGTATTTTATTCAAAGGTTATATGAATATATATAAAACCCATATATTCAGAATTTAACGTGCTTCTAATATGGAAAAAAATTTAAATACTTGCTCTTCCGAGGAATATATGCCTCTTTTGGTGAGGCATATATGCCTCAGTATCTTGTTCCTCGAAAAAATTTCAAGCAAATTTCTTGAGCTTTTACAGCATAAATCTACGATGTCTATATATTTATTTTATCAAAATAAAATATTTCTAATATTGATCGTTTCTGAGATTTTTTAAAAATTTGAATTTCAATATTGGGGCATATATATCTCAGTAGCTTTTTCTCAAGATAAAAAATGGTCAGATTGATTTGCAATCAAATTTTTTAGATTGCCAATTAAATTTTACATCCAGAAAACGTGCTTACACTAAAATAAATTTCAGATTAAAAATTAATCGTTAATATCTCTGTGAAAACTGCCTGTATCGAGCTGAAAGAACTTTTAATCAATTGCGAATTAAATTTTACATATAGAAAGCCCTTTTAAAATAGCTTTCTTTTATAATAAAAGACTAAAAAACTGGATTTTGGAACTCCAAGCTCCGTTTAAGGCATGTATGCCTCACTTTGAGCTTGATGTTCTGAAATCTACTATTGACATTTTTACAGTTTTAAAAAACTTTTCTAAATGTAATTTTTAATTTGGAATCGAATGCACAAGGTGCAAATACTATACAAGTAATATTCGCTGAGATATTAGCGATTATTTTTGAAAATTTCACTTAAAAAATGTATGGGTTTGCTGATGAAAAATCTAAATCGGAAATACTGTAGGCCTTGTCTTAGACTAGTTTAAAGGACTTTCTTAGATGTAATTTTTAATTTGCAATCGAATGCAGTATGTGCGAAGTCGATACGATCAAAATTCATTGAGATATTAAAGATTATTTCCTAATTTATTTATAGAAGGTTAATAAAGAGAAATTCAAAATAAAAAGATTGTGGGACATGTCTGAGACTACTTTAAAGGACTTTTCCAATCGACTATAATTGGTTTTAAAATGATGGTAGTAAGATTCACAAAGTTATAGCATAAATTTAATATTGTCTATTTGTTAAGTTAAATATATAATAATGATATGAATAATCAAGTAATTTTTGTTTAAAAAATATATATTAGTAAACTTACACTACAAATTAACGTCTAAAAAATTGTCTCCATTTTAAGATTAAGTTTTTTTCAAACTGAAATGTGTGCACAACATCTTTTTCAGTATTCCACGAACTAATTTGTCGCCTTATAAAGAAACATTTTCTTTTTCCAATATCTTTCTAATTGTAATCATGACTTCTTGAAGACGTCCATTCAAAAGTACCACTTTGAATTTAATATTCTCAGCGCACAGCGTTGTCTTTATTGTTCTTATATCCTCTATGAATTGATCATACGTAGTAGCAAGTTCCTTCTTCCAATTACTAAAGCTATTTCCAAGAACATCATGCCAAATTAGGATAAGCGGAATCTTTCCAGTCTTTAATTTTTCAAATGATCTTATTCTCCATATAGTGTGCATCAACATCCAGAAAACAGATTTTTGGGGTTGTGAGTGATGCAAACGACAACCCCTTCTGGCAAATATTGAAACGACTTTCATCATTGAATGAGTTTTTAGCACTTCATGATGGACCCAGCAAGGTCCCGAAAGAATGAAGGCATGATAATATTCGGATTTTAGTTAGTCAAATCAAAATAATGCAATAAATGCGTTATCAGTGAGTTTGATATGCAGAAGTGATCAATTAGCTTCTCTCACCAGGATTAGGTTTAAAATGTATTGATTGATTAATCACCAATGTGTGGACTCCTGTAGTGTTGTTCTTACTGCAAGTAAAGTCAATTATACTAAGAAATAAATATTTAAATGAGATTCATACAAATTATAAACTACTTTTCTAGGTGTAACTTTTAATTTCCGAAGTTGATACAACAAGTATTCACAAAGTTATTAAAGTTCGAATTTTAGGCTTCCTTTTCCAAAAGTCAATATTTCTAATAATAAAATATTTCATTTGTTTGTACTAGACCTATTTGAATTATATTTTACACTATTTTCCTAGATGCAATTTTTTATTTCCAATCGAATAAAAGTAGTCCGAATTCGATACTATAAATATTCGCAAACTTCTTTGAATTTTTAAATTAATTTTTTTTTAAAACATTACAGTATTTATTGGAATACATGTTGTTTGATCTTTAGCTATCACACCTTTCAACAGGCTAGATTCAAACTAGCAATCTTTCATTAAAAATGAGTGTGTAAAATTACACCACTGTTCAATATTTTTGTTTTATTTTTAAATAATTATCTCTACATTAAGTATAGTGAATAATTAAATTTCTATTGCAAATATTCCGCATCATCCTAGAGGTTGTTGTAAAGATGCGTTGGCTTTTTTATAGTGAAGCCATCCCCAGTAGGCCTACACTGTATTTATCTAAAAAAGTTGTAATACTTTTAACATAAACGTAGTAATCACTGTCTGAAGCCTGATTATCTTTCATCTTTCTGCAACCTGATCATCATTGGACGCAGCTTTACCCGCAGTCACCACGTGAAGGTGCCAATGTAGCCTTCTTTTGTTTTTTTGGGTTTTTTAAATTTTTTACAAACAAAAATATATAAATATAAGAAATATTTATATGCACAAAATTTCAGTTCAAAACAATATTTACAAGGTAAAAAAAGTATTTACATATGTACATTGAATTCTTCTTTGTCTTGCTAATTGTAAATATCACAAGATATGTTGATGTCGGGTTATTTTGGATCACTGCGGATTGTCTCCATAATCCCAAAGGAGTTCCTCACATGCTTCTATATCTTTCTCAGCAAACATTGGGCATAGTTTGCGGTCCTTGTGAACTCAACCAACAAGTACCAAATGTAGGTTTGGCAAACTTAAATGATTAATCATTCGACCAAATGTTTCATGACATTTGCAAGGAACCTGAGCATTGAAGACCAAATAATTTTCCTTGCAATCGACAATGTAGACATTTTTGTCCTTTAGGTTGTTTCTTAATTGCTCCCCTTCTTTGAAAGTTTCAACCTCAGAGCAATGATAATCACGTAATAATATAACCCCAGACCATCACAGACATTGGAATTACCAATAACTAACTTTAGCCATTTCTGAGTCACAATAAGAGTCTTTGTTTCCTCGATATACTTTTCTTTGATTTTCTTCTCTGACAATCGATTGGACTGGGGTTCCCAACTAGTAAGAACTATTGAGGATATTCTTCTATTATCTCATCAGCCATTTCTCTCACAATAGTTGTAGATTTCTTCTTGTGAAAGACAATGCTTGGAGAAAAGGCGGTCCTCAAGTAATACTTTAGCTAGTAGATTTGATCTTTTAGACCTCATTTTATCATGAAAAACCCTTAATTCATCCTCACGGATGTTTTCTGCACACAGAGCCCTTTTCTTAGGGATTTCCGAGTTGGCAGCCATGCACACAATTTTATTTGAGGAGATAGTTTCTCTTTTAGACTCCACTATTGTACTCTCCCTAATACTTTAAGAGTTTGAGCAGCAAAAATCACCGGGACCATATTCTGAGCCCCATAGTATGGAGCATCTACATGCTCCATATGACTTAGAAGCCTTATGGCATCAATCCTATTAGTTTTTCCTTTTGGGAAACATGGTCTTAGTCTGCTCAGAATACATGTTTCTGACATTAGTGGCATGAACCCTAGGGAGACCTAATGTTATTTGAATTTGTGATACCATAACAAAGGCATTTGTCACCGGTTTCCTCTTGGTTTTGAAAAAAGAGAGTTTCTCTTATGCAACTTCTATGTGATGCATATAACGTAATATCATCACATCTTTTTAAAAGATGTGCTCTTATAACTTTAAAATAATATTCAAAATATTCATACTCACTGTTTTTAAATGGGACTATTGCTGCGTCCACAGCTCCCGTCTTATGGCGTTTAACAGATATTATAAAAATCCATCATATTTAATACAATTTAAATACTCTGTATCCATCATGCCTGTCATTACACTAGGACGTCCATATTTTAATTGGATCATTCAGGCCATGAAGGAGTTACAATTTACTATGAATTCGTCAGATATATTACATTGGGCTAAGCTCTCAATGATTAATTTAAGATGATTATAAGTCAAATTGCACTCAAGGGCATCAAATGTTTTAAGAACTTTCCAATTCTTTGCCCACTTTGTACTATTAATTTGCATTGATTCATATTTTAAATAAGTCTTGCCCCATGAAAGTGTTTCCTTTTCAAATGTTCTAGATCTTTTGAACAAATGTCACCATGCATATACGCTGAAAAGTTTAAAAACTCACAGAAAGCTCTCAGAGACTTATGGTAATTGCTAATAGTCAGCGGAAAGGCATTAGAAATTTGACTATTAACTTTTTTAGATTAGCAAGATCTTTGAGAATGCTGATAGAACTTTTTTGGTAGTTCTGAATTTTCATTGATAGCAGTAGCTTAACAGGCGCTTGACGTTGTTGGAGTAGTTTTTTGCTCCTTTTTTCCAGACTTCTTCGCAAGGTCTTCCTCAAAGAGGGAGAAAATTGGATCATTTGAAAATGTTGGCTTCTTTTTATTTCAAATTTGATGGTATAGTCACGGTGATTATAGCTCTTTTGCAGTCTCGTCATGATCAACTTGCAAGCACTAATTCCAAAAAAAAGGTTTACTAGTCATACTAGAAAAAATGTGTAAAGAAAAATTGACAAAATAAAATTAGCGAAAGCAACAGAAAGGTACTAAAACTAAAGTACTAAACCCAAAGCTAATAAATGTTTGGGTTTTGGGATAAATGCTCTGTGAATACAATTAGCAATTACAATTTGCCAAATACTGCAGAACACAAGGTTCAACAGCTAAAATTGAATGGGGATTTATATAATATAGCAACTGAGTAAAATAATTGAAATAAAAGAATAAATTTACACCAAATTTCATCTATTTAAAAAATTGCATGTAATTCCCCGCCACCGAGCTTCAAGAAATCTTTGATGGCTTTCCTCTTTTCTGAGCCCTTCTCCAACTTCGCCTACTCTTCCATTTGCTCCTATTTCATCTCCTGTGACTGT
>CABFPE010000119.1:799964-810787 GCA_900660155.1 Hofstenia miamia | reverse complement strand
TTGCTCGATAGGTTGATCCGTTTACTGTGGTTCCTGTACCATTCATACCTGAACAATTTTGTTAAAGAGACATAATGCTACAGAACAAATAATCATAGGAAAGATATTTTCAAATATAAATTATGTGTGACTTACCACATACATAATATCAATGTTATTTACAGCCTATATTGATGAAATTATTCAAAAGAAGTTTTCTAACATGAAATTTCCCAGTATTCTTTATTATTTGTATTGGCATTGACTTCTATAGAACTATAATTGAATTTACACGAACCCACTGAAACTGACCAGGTTTCACTGAAACACTCTGTATGATACCATTTGAAGATATATGATATCCTTAGTTTTAAAAGCCATATCTCTATCAATTTTCATTCAAATTTAACCCAAATTTGTGTGCAGACATATTAAGACTTCTACTTTCGTTCCTTATAGTGGTTTTTAAAAAATGTCGTACACAAAAAATTTTTAAGGTTTTTTGTGGTAAAAATTTTTAAAAAATTTCAAATTTTTTTTGGCATTTTAGCAATTGGAAATGAAACAACTAAGCTATTTATGTTACCTAAAGTGATTTTTTTAATATAAAGAAGTTTTTTAAGCTTTAAAAATAACATTTTTAAAAAAATTCCAAACTTTTGTCACTAGATGGCATAAACGAAAATAGTAATTTTTTGATATTTTTGCTTCCTGTATGTCAGAAAGCACTTTTTGCACATTAAAATATAGTCTAGAACATATTTCCAATCGATTAGAAGAAGTTTGAAGTCATTTCAAAAATTTTTGACTGAGATATTAGCATTTTTCTAATGCCACAGAAGGCGGTATCCTATATCTTGGTTTTACAAAAACTTTAATATCTCAGTCAATAATTGTTGTATCGATTTCAAACTACTTTCAATCGATTGGAAATTAAAATTTACGTCTAGATGAATCAATAATAATAATAGGATATTGTTTCCTAAATACATAAATTCTATTAGGTACTGCATATTGGCACACCAAGAGTATCATAAATTATTTTCTAGGTTTTTTAAGATATATTAATATTGCTAAATAATCTAGATGCAAAATTGAATTTCCAATCAAATGAAAATGGTTTGAAGTCGATACGACCAATATTGACTGAGATATTTAAATTTTTCTAAAACCTAGATATTTGATACAGCCTTCTGGGGCATTAGGAAAATGCTAATATCTTTGTCAATATTGGTCGTATCGACTTCAAACTACTTTTAACCATTTTGAAATTAAATTTTACATCTAGATCAATCAATAATAGTAATGGAATATTGTTTTTGAAATATGGAAATTTTTTAGGGTACTGCATATTGCTGCACTAAAAGTATCATAAATTATTTTCTAGAATTTTGAAGATATATTAAAATTGTTTAAAAATCTAGATGTAAAATTGAACTTCCAATCAAATGGAAATGATTTGAAGTCGATACGACCAATTTTGACTGAGATGTTCACATTTTTCTAAAACCTAGATATAGAATACAGCCTTCTGGGGCATTAGCAAAATGCTAATATCTTAGTCAATATTGGTCGTATCGACTTCAAACTACTTCCAATCAATTCTAAACTAAATTTTACATTGATACATTGAGATCAATAATAAATTTTAATAGGATACTATATCGTGAATATATAAAATTATATAGGGTTTTATACAAGTGATGTTCTAAAAATAAAAACATATTAGGCCATTTCATAGACTACTTTAATGACTATTTCTAGATGTAATTTTTAATTTGCAATTGAATAAAAGGAGTCCCAAGTCTATAGCACAATTATTGACTGAGATATTAGCATTTTTGTAATGCCCCAGAAGGCCATATCCTATATCTGGGTTTTACAAAAATGTAAATATCTTAGTCAATATTCATCTAATCAACTTGAAACCACTTCCAAATGGTTTCGTGATAGGAAAATGAAACTATGTCTTCATCCACGCTTAGAGTGTAGTTGGGGTTACTCTACCAGTCAACAGACTGAAGAGTGGGTGGCAACAGATACGCTCTGGCACTTCCCCTAGAAGTGTGCAGGCTGGCTTAATCATGCTTGCCCTCTGGCGACCCCTGGCACGCAGAGTGCTGATCTGTGTTGAGTCTGATCAGCAGAGAGGGCCTCACCTGAATCGTCCTGGAGAGTAACCTCCTCATGGTGGTTCCTGGAGAGGTGGAGATGCTGAGCCAATACTTGATGGGCGCGTCGCTTTGTGGAGTCCTGAACCTAAAGTTGATGTTAAGCAATAGGGTAGAAGAAGGTGCAACCATATGTGCTTTGCACATATGGGGGTGGTGATGATGATGTGAGACTGTCTGTTCTGTGGAGCAGACAGCGATGTCTATGCCCAGAGCCGTTGAGTGCATCTACGAGGGCAGTTATACAGAGGATTTTCCTCTGTCTCTGGCCTCTAGATAGGCCCAGGCCAGCATTTGCTGAGCCTTACCTATGAGGGAGCTTTGCTCTGTCATGGGTTTTAGTTATGATCCGACATTCTAAGTCATGGAGATTTTAGGACGTCACTTGGTGCTTTGCACTTCAAGTGTATAAGTATCTCCTAAATAATCAGGATCTTTATAACAGGCAGACGGTAGGTGCTCACAAGTTACCTCAGTTAGTAGCCTTGGTTGGCGAAAGCTGTAGAGAGGCGCAACCCTCTCATGAAGCTCNTCCGCAAAGAGATGCGCCCATCGAGTATTGGCTCAGCGTCTCTGCCTACCCAGGAACCACCACATGGAGGTTACTCTCCAGGACGATTCGGGCGTTTAAGCTTAACTAACTAAGGGCTAATTAAGAAAGCAACTCCATCCCTTGCCAAAGTACCATGTCCAATACTATACAAGTAGTATCCCCTGTGCACTTCCCTAGCCACTTCACCTTTAAGGTGTGTCTCACACAACAATACCAAATCCAGGCCTCTTGAGATCATGGTGTTAACCAATAATTCACGGGTATTTTCGTCATTAAGAGAATTAACATTGAAAAGACCATAACGGGTAGGACGTCCCTGCTCGTGCTGAGCAGTCCTGTATCCCCTACGCCCTTAGGGTAGTGTGTCTTTCTTTCCTCTGATTCGTCTTATTTCCTTATGGGTCCAGTTTCCCCTTAAGGGTTCGCCTCACCCGCAAAAGGGGGAGTTCTAAGCATTTTGTTCACCAACCATAGACATGAACCTGTACAGAGAGCATGTCAATTAAGATGAAGGACTATGGCTGGCTTACCGGATCTCACCATGAGGAGGCAGCAAAGAACTCTCAATCAACCAGAGGCTAAGGCACTATTTGGCTTTCACCAGAGTGCTATATTTCCCATTGCGAAGTTAAAAATGGCATACTAGAATGCTACCTTGGCTACTCTGTAACTTACAGTTTAATCTAGTTAAGTGATTGTCAAATCACAGCATGCAAGTTTCCACTGACAAAGGATTGCTGTGAATTCTGAACTGGCACCATAAAAACATATTGCTGTTAAGATTCAATGGGATTTTAACCCATACCTTTCATTCAATAGAGAATGAATGTGCTAACTACACTATGAATCTCTATACAGGTACAAGACATTCACACAATACAATCATCCATTCTTATCACAATACATTTCTTTGGCTGACTTATGCAACACTCCTTTAACTGACCAACATGCATTCCCACTACATTCAGTAAGTACTTAACAAGCACTCCTTTGGCTGACAAACATGCATTCCGTATTTAACAAGCAAGAGTGGTAATAGAATATATTTACACTTTATATACAAGGTCCTAAAACCTTCCTTGCCTTGTGTCTAAGTTTTTCACCTATAAATTCGCACAAAACATTCTCACTTCTTTTCTGCCAATGCCAGCCTTACTTCTGAAACAATGCTCAAAATCTTTGTAGAAGATGTTAAAGTGAGGCTGCAGCAGCAATTTATCTTCTTTGCTGGTCCTATTGAAGAACTGCTTATGCTCTTCTCTGAGATTATATTGATCACTGAAAGAATCATCTGAGCTTGGACAGGTTGGCACATCATCATTGAAACTTGATTGCACTGCACTGGTTGTACCATAACTTGTACTTGGCACTTCATTATCAGGGCATATGTTATCTAAGAAAGCATCAGTAAAAAAAATATAATAATCAATTACCAGAGGGATGCATTATCTTTGTAAACAAAGAAGCAGCTTTGTTACTATCTGCAACAATATACCTGCGCTGATAATATTTCTTTGCTGTGCCAGCGGTATGCTCCAGTGAATAGTGCACAGCCTGTCTGGAGTCCTCATCCTGGTCAATTGTCTGTGACTCTAATTCCTTGCAAACTATTATGGAATTGAGTTCACCTAAATATCTTAATAATGATAAATTACATAAATACTACCTTCAATCTTGAAGTGTCTCATCACTTCTCTAAAGTACTCAGCTGATCTACCATGGCTGAATGAAATCCTTGTATATGGTGGAGCAATTAATTGATCAGTCTCAATTCTATAGGATGTCATGTAATTTATGTGGTGGTAGATTTGTCTTTTGATGCTGAGAACACCAACAAATGCCTTTGATGTTTTAAACTTAGGCATATCCTTCAAAACTTCATGCATCCTGTTTGCTGTTTTTCGTTGAAGTTGTACATTCTATAGACCTCCTCAGGTACAATCAGTATGGTTTATGAACTCATCTTCAGTCTTTGGTTGATGTCTAAAATTATAATATAGCTCACACATATTTACTAAAATCAAACCTCCTCCACATCCCAACTGTTATATTCTCTATCGTAGCTGGGCGGCACCCATTTTGTATTAGGAGATAGAGAACTAAACCCTTCAAGAAAAATGGATCTGGGTAAGGGTTCTCTGCAAAGTATTCCACAATGCTCTAAAAAAAATTATTATAGAATAAATGAAAGAAAAATACATTGAAAAGGGCCTTTATAGTAGGAAGGCAGCTAGGTTGCAAGTCTTTGATAACCTTCTTGCCTGTGCAGTCAAGTCGCCCAATTCTTTCAGAGGCATTCTTTATCACGTGCAATGCCTGATTTGGCCAATTTTCCTGAATACGTC
This sequence comes from Hofstenia miamia, assembly GCA_900660155.1. Classification (NCBI taxonomy): domain Eukaryota; kingdom Metazoa; phylum Xenacoelomorpha; order Acoela; family Hofsteniidae; genus Hofstenia; species Hofstenia miamia. The sequence continues at coordinate 805,739 of CABFPE010000119.1, read as the reverse complement.
CTGCAGCATAAGTTAAGAATTTTTTTAACTACAATTAGGTGGTTATGGAGGTGATCAGTGCCATATCTCGATTCCTCCTTCTTATTGATGATGTACATCAGGAAAGGACCAGAAGCATCCGTGTCAGTAAAATTCAATGTATCCTTTGCCAACATTTCGACATAGTTCATCTAAATTAAATTTTATTTGTTGTAAATACAAATAATAAATACGTGGCTATTAAAATCACTAATTCGATGCCTCAGCCTTTTGTGGTCTTTATATTGCTACTTTAAAATGAAAATTTCTTGATTTGTGAAGTTGGCCATGACAACTTCAAATTTTCCAGAAAATAGTGGGGCTGTCATTGGCTTTTTGAATGTGGGTAGATTGCCTATATTCAAGCTAATGTGAGAAAATAATTTTAAAGCATACCTTGCCCAACTACTTTGAAAGAGAGCTTGTGACTTCCGTCATGATGATTCGATTTGTTCACCGATATAAACTGGCATTGAGTGCAGAAGAAGAACCTGCTGGGTGGCTTTAATATTTTAACAGATAATTTTGTCACAATTCTTCTTGTGACTGCATCAAGGCCATGTACCTTTACATGCCTTGAAATATTGCCAACATGCTTCTGGCAGAATGCACATACACCTGCAGTCTTCAAACTAAATTGAGAAGTAAAAATTTGTAAGAAAATTTGAAGCATACATTTGCTTTCCTTGATGATAATCTTGGCTGCTACAGGAGTCTTTTTCATCAGGAAATGGCATTGGAGATGAAATACTAAATATAAATTTAAAAATAATAGAAAACACAAAGCTTACAGTTCTTTTTTGGGCAAGTTATAAAAGAAGTTGCTTGCCGACTTATGAAAGTTTTCATGCCATAGGCTAAATATTAAATAAGTGGTTAAAAAATAATTATGTGGTACAGCTTAGGAGTTGATGGCACAGAAATTGGGGGAGTCTCTGCAATTACAACAGGAGAAGAGTTGAGGGGAAGAGAGTCATCAGAGGAAGCCTGTGCATCAAATTTAAGCAAAGGCAAAAATGTAACCTTCGTAGGGAGACAAAGCAATTATCCAAGCAAGGTCTATCCTTATGGACTGGCGTGGGCTCATCAGTGGAGCCATAAAGTAGATTTGCTAACTCAAATAATGACTGTGATACACTCATCTAAAACATTGCAAGCATCTTAGAAAATAGCACTAAAATAATAAATGTCTAACAAATTTACTGCATAAAATATTATTTAGTGAATGAAAATTTATTGGTAAAAAAGCGGACAGTGCCTTGCATACTATGTATGCAAAGCACCATCCCCTTTCTTCACCATGAAAGGTTTACTTGTTTAGTGAATGAATGAAAGTTTATTGGTAAAAAAGGGGATAGTGCCTTGCATTAAATTTTACATCTAGATCAATCAACATTTTTATTATAACCAGAATTTTTTAATTCCCGACTAACTTTAAACATCAATATCTCTATACAGGTACAAGACATCCTCACAATACAATCATTCGTATTACAATGCATTCAGTGCTTGACAAGTAAGCCTATCTTTGGCTGACAAACATACATTTACACTGTATTCAGTACTTTACAAGCAAGCCTTCCTTTGCCTGCCAAACAGGATTTTCCACTGCATTCAGTACTTGACAAGCAAACCTTCCCTTTGTTGACAAACAACCATTGCCATCACTAATTTAAGAGCAAAGAGTGTTTATATGTTTATTTACAATATATATTTACATAAATTTTCAATGTCGTGTAAATTTTTCAAGTTTTTGCATAAACTTCTCTTCAAGGTATGAAGTGATCTTCTCTTTTTATCAGAATAACCTGACCTCCCGTCTCCCAACGCTATTCTTCCTTCTTAAATCATTCTGGAAGTATGCAAAGAATGTTTCAAAATATCTTCCCATCAGCTCTTTCTCATCCTTGCTTGTATGATTTAAGAATTTATGATGAACATTTTCTTTAAAGTCTTTATCATCACTCTCCAACAAACCACGATTTTATTCATTGATCTTTGCTGATTCTAACATGTACAACAATCATACTTAAAACAATAAAGCTCTTACCATTCTGCTCAGCTTCACATTCATAATTTTTTTCTATCAATGCTACTGGTTGATGGTACATCTGCTCCCAGTGTAGAAGTAAATTCTGAAGTCACCTTTGTGCTATCTGCAACTATATTTTGCTTCACATAGCTTTTATTCGCACTTTCTTCAGTGTGCTCTAATGAGTAGTGAATTGCCTTTCTTACTTGAGGAGCAGCATTATTTCCAATAGTTTCCAACTCTTTCCTGATGATAATTGAATTCAAGTTATTTTATTATTTATATTTCATACATCATTTTAAAATGCATTACCATCAAGTTGGAAGAGGCTCATTTTTTGGAGAAGGCACTCAGCAGTTCTGCTGTGAGCCACGGACTGGAACCTTCCAGGTTCACCAATTTGCTGGTCTTGTGGATGTCTGAATTTGATCATGGTCAAGACAGAATAGTAGACAACATTCACAATGCTAATTTCTCCCACAAAGTTCTTGGACGTCTTAAATCTGGGGAGCAGATTTGTGACCTTCTCAAGGTCCTTCATTGAGAAGCCAGATTCAGATGTATACATCTTGTAGACTTCTTCGGGAACTCAAGAATAGTCACAAAATCATTGCTGAATGCTCACAGTTAGATTTTCAACTGTTGCAGGTCAACAGCCATTCTGCAGTACTATATGTGCCACTAAGCACTTGAAATAAAAAGGATCAGCAAAGTGATCCCTTCTAAAATACTCAACAATTTCTTGGTAGTGATGGTCAATGATGTCGACTTCTTGCTCTTCCCAGTTATTGTATAGGACGGTTGCCTAAAAATTTTTAGTGCATGCAAAAATGTGTTTCCTACCTTGATAAATAATCTCCCAAATAGAGATATGGTGATGTTGAAGTGCCTTGGTGACACTTAAGTAATCACAAACTTTGCAGTATAAAAACTTCTTTGATCGCCTTAATGCAAGCTTTATAATGATATTCCTTTTTGAAGGATTGCTAAAATGCAACCTTGAGTGTCTTGAAAGGTTGACAACCTGCTTGCTGCAAAATACACAAGTCCCCCTGTGGTAGTTAATCTTCTTCTTTTTCTTCACATCTTCAGAGGAAGAGCTGGAAGCACTGCTGTCAGAATGGCTAAACTCAATTTGAGACTGTAGAAACCTAAATAAAAGCATTAAAAATATAAAACAAGGTGTAATCTGTCTTGAAGAATCCATCAGCAGCCTGTAAAACCTAAACAAGGACATTACTAAATTAAGACAAAAAGGAACCTGTCTTGTAGAATCCATCAGCAACAGCAGTTATCCTCAACGATGGTACTTGAGGGTGAGGGATCAAAATGATTGGCTTGCTGTGAATTGTCACAGGTGAAGAAGCCGGGGTTACAAAGTTTGTGTGGCGCAGAAGGCTAAAATATATTTAGTCTTATTATATTAAAATTTAAGTTACTTTGTAGAAGCTGGGGATGAAGCTTGTAGTGGAGTTATGGCATGGAGAGGCGAAGATGACTGTGGAGACATTGCAATTATTTGATCAGTTGACTGTGGAGTACTTTCACGAGGGAGAGTCTCTGAAATGACATCTGGAGAAAAGGAGTCAGCAGAGGTAGAGTTTTGTGAAGAGGATGACTTTGGGGTTGAGTTTGGAATTTCTCCATCAAATCTAAGCAAAGTGTTAGTAATGTTTACAAGGCAAAAATGTAATCTTCTTAGGGAGACAAAGCAATGGTCATGAAAAATATTGGCAACTCTATCCGGGTGCACTGCTACGGGGTCATCTATGAGGCCAAAAACATCATTGGTCAGTTCAAACAGGGACTGTGATACGCTCATCTAAAACATTGCAAGCACCTTAGTAAGTAGCACTAAAACAATAAATGTGTAATAAATTTAGTGTATAAAATAAATTTATTAAGGTTTACTTGTTTAGTGAATAAATGAAAATTTATTTTTAAAATAAGAGGATAGTGCCTTGCTTACTATGTCAGCAAAGCACGTATCCCCTTTGTTCACCATGAAAGGTTTACTTGTTATCCCTGTACAATCCAACATTTAGCTTACTGCCAACCAAGTTAGCATTTTTAGCCTTAAAGCCCATTTGAATACAGACAATAAATAAACCTAAGCGGGCAAGGCAAGGTAAGATAAGAAATATACAGCATCCAAAGATCCATCAGATCAGCAGAACTAAACCATGAGACTGTAGAAACCTCAATAAAAGCATTAAAATTAAAAATATAAAACAAGATAAAACCTGTCTTGAAGAATCCATCAGCAGCCTGTGAAACCTAAACAAGGACATTACTAAATTAAGACAAAAAGGAACCTGTCTTGTAGAATCCATCAGCAACAGCAGCTATCCCTGTATGCAAGCTTACCACCAACCAAGTATGCATTGTTATCCCTGTGCAATCCAACATTTAAGCTTACTGCCAACCAAATAAGCATTGTTATCCCTGTGCAATCAAACATTTAAGCTTGCTGCCAACCAAATAAGCATTGTTATCGCTGTGCAATCCAACATTTAAGTTTAAACAGTTTGTGAAAATTTGACACAAGAAAGATGCTATAGTAATTCCCATTGGTAATTTTGAAAAAATGATCTAACTGATTGTTCAATAATCCGTGCTTCCAAAGAGCGTTTACTTGAGCAATTAACTGAGAATTCGTAACATTATCAAAAACAGGCCTTTTCTTTATATAAGGCTTAAGTATATCCAGTGCAATATACAGGTTTTTGGTAAAAAGAGTAAATGATCAGGTACTTGTAATTTTGTAGAAAGACTTCCAATTTAATTCAATTTCAAAAAACAAATAATTTGGTTTAACATTGGGAGCTAAGGTAGAGACCATTGAAGTAAATTGTTGAAATTCCCAATCACTAACAGGTCAATCACTTGTAAATTCAAAATTTTCATCTTCACGTAAAATATCCTCATCATTATCCATTTCATTTTGGCTATCCAGTTCGTTATCAATTACAAATTTTCTTAAATACTGCCTTATATGTAAATTAATCATGGTATCCAGTAAGTGTCCAATGTCCCTATAGTAACTGAAAAATCTCTGCTCAACTGAAATTGGTAAATTAGTGGCTAAATTTGTCATGTGAAGTAACATTGATAAGTCTATTCATTCTTGTTCTAAATGCGAATTTTCATAAACTTTTCTGGTGATAACATAAGGTAGCATTCCTTAACATAGGGTAACACTACCAAACTTTAAATTTTTTTTAACTTTTAATATGATATTTACTCTACTCCATTGATATCCCTAAAACCAATTTTAAACTTTTTGGGTCATTATTTTTTAGGGCATAAGATGTTACTGTATGTTATATTTTTGTGCTAATGTCAGAATAAGCTAAAATACATCATTCTGGGGCATAATTGAAACACTTTTAAATGACATTTACATACGTAAAATTTTACTAGAGGTCAGATAAAAGTATTTTTAATTAGATCCAAGCATTATTCATTGAGATATTAGTGAAAATATTAAGAAAATACCCCAGAATTTTTTACCCAATATTTAAAAATATATATTCGCTAATATCTCTGTGAATAATGGTCCTATCAATTTTGCCCACAGTTTACTCGATTGCAAATTAAAAACTACATCTAGAAAAGATCTTAAAATATTCTCAGATATGGCCTACTATGTTATTTTGAATTTTCCTTTAGTAACCTATTATATTTATATATGTATATATATATATATATATATATATATATAT
>CABFPE010000119.1:768902-799844 GCA_900660155.1 Hofstenia miamia | reverse complement strand
TATATATATATATATATATATATATATAGGATGTCCCCAAAAAGATTTTATTTTATTTGGCTCCCGTTTTGTATGTAGATGATGGATCGAGCTGTCCTTCTAGGTACTAGTAGTCTATGTTTTAGGATTTTTACATCTTTTAGGCAATGTAATGCCCTTGCAGACCAACCATCCTTTTCTGGTCCAGCAGCATAGACCAGAAACTTTTTCACTTTAATCAACAAACTATGTTGATGTGAAATGTCATATTTTCCCTCATGTCTCTTAATGATTAGGGAAAGGAACGGACATAATTTATCAATATTAGTGAATTCATCAGTGTCCTTGGCCAACTGTCTGACTTAATTGATCGAAATATTAATCAATCATTGCATAATTAATAAATCACTTACACAAGAGATAAAGTCACAAATGCGATTACTACGCCTTGTTCCTAAATTGATAGTGTCTAAAATATATAATTATTAAATTATTGTTGTTGGGGCCACCTCAGACCTAGTGGAGTGCTAATTGAAGGCACAGAAGATGAAAATCTAAAAATAAATTCAAAAATTATTAAAAATACAAAGCTGACAGTTCTTATATATGTTTATGGTATCAAACTCTGAGAACACATACTAAAAGTTTTTTAAAGAATCCTTATTAATTATTATGAGTGGGGAAACATCTCTAAATTGAATTGAACAAAACTTTTTTACAAATTCTTTATATATTTTTTATGGTTACAGAAAATAAGTTAATATATTATTTTTCAGAATGAAAAATTTAATCAAGTTAAATGATAAGTTTTACCTCACTAAACATTATTTGATGATTTTCTTGGTGTGACTACATGTTGACAAACACCATTGCATTAAAATATTTCCATTTGGAAAAATGCATATCATTGTTTGCACCAGCACCACTTGTTTCTGTAAAATGATGCAAACTTAGAAAATTCTGATTTTAAGTAGTGTCATTTTCTTTTTATTTCTGCAACTAAATATTTAATTGTAATGTGAAAATTTAAAAGTGATATCAAATCAGTAATTTCGTAAATTTAAAACAATCATAAATACCTTACTGTTACCAACATTTTCTTAATTTTCTTTGAACACTTCTTCCTAATTTTTTTTTTAAGTTTTTTGTTTTAGTATTTTTTTAACTAAGTGTTCCATAAATTTTCTTTCTTTTTGATAGAATTAATAAGCAAATACACCATGTTCATGTTAGAGGAACACATTGCATAGAATGAGAAAATATTTGCTAATTGCATTTCAAAAAAGATAGCCTACTAAATCAAACTCTAGTGGATTAATGAGAAGTTAGGAAGAATCTCATTCACACAGTGATTGTTTTTCACTCAAACCAATTAACTCAGAAATTTAAGGAATTCCCTTCCAAAATCTGACTGATCAATATTATTCAATCCTGATTTAGTATTCCAGGAAATGTTTTCATAAAACATTGTCATTTAATAGATTGGAAAGCCTTCTTTAACTTCAAATTTTTACAGTTTTCCCAACATATAAAGCAAGATTCAAAAATCATAAAGCAAGATTTCAAGAATATGAAGCATATTTCTAAAACCACCCAACAAAAATTTGTTTAATTTCACGATTCACAATTTTGTTGATAATGGCCCAAAATGATCATGGTAGCCAGAATAATCCTCTAACCTTTCAATTGTTACAGTGAAATAGAAATGATAAAATCACTACTCTGCCTAGCGGTAGAAAAAAGAATTAGTTGATGTGCATTTGCATTACATGTATATATGTAGATTAAACTCCTTTAAAAGAAAAAGGTGGTGTTTTATGTTAATATAGTGAATATCAATATTTTTCATTACATCTTGAATATTAACAGGTTATTATTTAAATAATGGCATCATTTTTTAGCTACACATTTGTTAACATTTTGATTACATTATTTTTGAAATCTTGCTTTATATTATTGGAATCTTGCTTTATATTTTTGGGAAACATTGTTTATAATGAAAAATCTGTTTTTGTCCATGTTATAATTTATTTTTGTTTAGGTGATATCACATGAGACAACATTGAGAAAGAAGGATTTCTTGTGGCTATCCTTAGACAATGGATGAAAAAATTGGATTGGAACCTTTTGCACATCTGAGTGCCTAACTGCATGTCTGGAATGAGGCCGTCATGCACTCAATGAAGCTTTGCAGGTAAGAATTATATTTTGAGAAGACCTACAATTTGTTTCATTTGACTCTTGAAATGTGTTTATTCAGCCAGTACATTAATTTTCATTGTCTATACTTTAATTGGCTTTTGGATTATATGTAAACATTTGCATCAAAATCGTTTTTCCCAGTTTTATAGTAGACTTGATAATATCATGCTGAAGATATATTTACTATTTACATTTGATCAATATGGATCTATTGCCACTGCCATACTTGTTTGATAAAAATTTTGACGTCATTATGCAATGCCAAAAAGCCAAGTACCATCTGAAGAAGCCTTCAAGCACATGGTTGATCTTTCAGACAACAACCTATCTTTTCTGTGAAGTCAAACTTACTGTAATAAGCATGTGATTACCTAAGTTAGGCTGTGATTATGTCTGTAATAACCATTTGGTAAATCCTCATTAAGTTCCTACATTACAAAGCAAACAAGTCAATGACAAGCTTTAAAAACTCATTAGTTGGCTGTCATAGAAATGCTAATTTACAAATTTAAAGTAATTTGAGTTAGTTTGTCTCATGGTAAAATATTTAGGAGGATTGGGTTGAATTTCGAAAAAAGTATTCCCCACTAGCTAAGTGTTGTATTACTAAACATAGTTTATAATACCTTCAAGAAGAAATAAAGACAATTGCAACGCCCTCTGACCATTGATACTGCATAGGTACCTATGTGGTGGGGCTGGTGACAATTGCCTATGCAGTACAAAATTTGCCTATGTGGTACAATTTCCAATTTTTATCTATTTTTGAGCTGAATCTATCTGAATGGGTTTAGTAACTCTATTTATTATTGTATATAGTGTTTTTTTCTTTAAACAAATAGTTTTGAGTGGGTTATTGACTACTGTACAGTATAATGGGGAGTTCCCTATGTGGTATAGCCTGTTTAAAAATGTGTAAAAGTTCATTTCTAGATGTAAAATTTAATTTCCAATCAAATGCATGCAGTCTGAAGTCAATAGAACCAAAATTCGTTGAGATATTAACGATTATTTCCATAAATTTAGGATCAAAATGGTATGGGGTGACTGATAGAAAATTAGAAATAAAAATGTAATAGTCCATGTATAAGATAAGTTCAAAGGACTTTTTAGATGTAATTTTTAATTTGCAATCAAATGCATGCAGTCTGAACTCAATTAGATCAATATTTGCTGAGATATTAACTATTATTCCCCAAAATTTCGTAAAATAATTTTAAAAATCTGTCAACCAATCAGCATACAATATAGTCTATATAAAGGTCTAGTTTTTCAGACCATTTTATTCTGCTTTGTAAGAGCACCATTAAAACATCTTAAATTTGTTAAATTTTGTTCCTTTTCTCCTACATAAGCTCACATATTTCCATGAAAACTTGTGCCTTGGATTAAGATTTTTTGCTGAATTTGAGGTGTTGTTTTGCTGAAATATTTTTTTTAGAATGGATGCATTTCTATGCAAATGCAAAAATCCGTAAGTTTTAATTTTATTTTAACATTTATATATATTTGAGGATGTATGATGAGGAATTTCAAATTCCCTATCAACTTAACATTAAAAATGAAGTTGCTGAAAATATACCTGAGAGATACTTTTCATACTTGAAATAAGAAATTCCTCCAGTTTATTAAAATAAAGAAATTTATTTGTGCTTTAGATGTCAGATTGATTTACATCAAATTTTTGTTTTGATTTTTGTTTTTAGAATGGACCCGCAAAACATTTACCTCTGGAAATGCAAAAACCTGTAAGTTTTAATTTTATTTCATTACTGTAATATATTTCAGGATTTTTGACAAAGAATTCAAAGTTCCATATCAGCTTTGTTGGTTGATGATAGAAAACAATGTTGCTGAAAACATTCCAGAAAAATACTGCAAAAATTTCAAACAAGAAATTCCTCCACCTGGGAGCTGTGTAAATTAATATAATATAATAATGAAAGATTCATTTAATTGTTTTGTTGATATTTTAAATATATATCTGTTCTGTTTCTTTTTTTCAAATATGTTTCTGACTAATATTTACATTATTAATAGTCATATAGTAATATAATATTACATAGATACTGTTAGAATGTTTAGAAACTTCTCACTCAAGTCCTGGTAATAGCAGCTGAAGGATTCAACAGGAACAAGAGAGAACTTCAGCTATAGACTGTTTTTGTGCTTACTATGATTGTGTGTACAAGTATTCTGCTAAAATATAGTTATGCAATGCTATTTATTTACTTTTGCTTGGCAGTCAATCACAATTTCCAAGTTCCACAGAAAGATCCAATTCCATTATTTGCTGAGATATTAAAGAAAAGAGATACTTAAACAATGTATGGGGTGAATGATGGAAAATTAAAAATATAAATGTAGTAGGCCATGTCTAATACCAATTTAAGGGACTTTTTTAGAAGTAATTTTTAATTTGCAATTGAATAAACTAGGTTCAAATTTGATCTGACCATTGTTCATTGAGATATTCTATTTTCGAAAATTTCATTCAAAATGTATGGGATGATTGATGGAAAATCATAAATGGAAACAGTAGGCCATGTCAGACAATTTCAAAGGACTTTTCTAGATGTAGTTTTTAATTTGCAATCAAATAAACTATGTGTGAAAATGATATGACCATTATTAACAATTATATAAAGACTAAATTTCAGACTTCAAGCTCCTTCCTCAAGTTTAAAGACTAAGATCTACTAAAATTAAAATTCTCCATACATCTAGGTGGAAAATTTAATTTCTAATCAATTGAAACTGGTTTTAAGTCAATATTACAATTATTGACAGGTATTCCCAATTTAATCTAGGCAGGAGGGGATGAATGTAACAAGAATCATTGGCACATATGGCGTGATTAAAGGCATAGTTCCCACTATAATTTTATCTTTTAAGGAAACAAATTAAAAATGATGTTAATGGATCTAGATGTAAAGTTTAATTTGCAATTGATTGGAAGTGGTTTGAAGTTGATATGATCATTATTGACTGAGATATTAATTATTTAATCTCAAGAAGAATTGAATCAGGGAATTGATGGCATGCTAAGCATGAAAATATGTAAGTTCCCTCTAATTTTTAAGTGTAGTGAAGATGACATCTAGGTGTTTGGCTTGACTAAAAAATTTTCTGTACATAAACAAATTATCAAAGTATTAACACTAAGTAATTCACATTAGGGAAGTGCCATCCAATGGCAATATTCTGAATTCTTACCGTTTGATTTGTGCCTATGCTTAAACAAATTTTAGACTCTTAACCAAAACACAAATATTTCATGTTGATTTTGTATGGCCCTAACTTTATTTTTCATAAAAACAATTGATTGCTTTAAATATACAGATATATTTGTAATTTTTAGGGTCTGCCATTATTATAATAAAAAAGTAGCCCATTCATGTTAAAGTTCATTACTATTTTGTAATGCAATAATAAAATTCAAATCCTTTTAACCTATGCTTGAGGTTGAAATAAATTTATGAAAAGCGACATCAGGACAGGATGCAAGTTGGAAAACTTTACTTAATTTTAGAGGAGGCAAGTCTTCTTAAAGAATGTGTTTTAAAGAAATCAATTTTTATCATTTATTGACCAGTTTTCTACTGGCTTTATATGGCTGGTCACAACAGTTTACACCTATGAGATGACGCATTGATTGATAAAATATGTGCCATTTGGAGCTAACAGTAATCAAAATTTTTGTTGGGATATATATGATTGCAATTTTGAATTTGAGAGGTGAATACCTCAGCTTCTAGACAAGGAAGACAGAGCTGATATTGCAATTTGCAAGACTATGCAATTGATATCATTTATTCTGATTACAGAAAAACAAATTATAGATCACTTTCACACTAGTTTTCTAATTGAACAGTTGGTTATTTCATTAGTCATTATGCCTTGTATGAAATCTAGCCTGTTTTTCAAAGTATGAGGAAATGTTTACAATAGTATTTACTACATTAAGGAACTATTAATTTTGTTAGGTGAAAAATTATACATTATCTCAGTATGACATCCAAATCTAATGTTTTCTTGTCTCCCTTGCAATATTCAAAATGCTTTCAACTGGTATAAATGTAATTTTCATGACATTGCCTTTAAAGAGGGCAACCTCATGAATGAGGAAATGACGATTTTTATCAAATCTCTGAATTTAATGTGTAGAAAGGAAACAGTGTTTTGGCCATTCAATAAAATGAACTGTGGGTTTTTAAGTTGATTAATCTCTCAACCAGTGAAAAATTTGCTCAATCATAGTTTACTGATATCCTCAAACCATGGAAAATTCTAGTGTATAAAGGACTATTATAAATTTGTGTACCAAATGAACATTCAACCAGGTATATAATCACCACTTACTAATAATAACCAATGTAAATTTAAGAAATTTGTTGTAAAACCATTGTAGTAATAATTATTGATTTTGTCATTTTTATTGCCTATTTATTAATTTATTGGAATATTAAATAATATGAAAGTACATAGTGTTTAGGAAGAAAATAGTAGAAGCCATTGTTCAGTCTCATCTTCACTTTAGCATCATACTTGTTTAACTGAATAATGTCCTCAATTGCTAGCCAGATTTTTTCAGAAGTTCAGTAGCTGGAATTACATTTGAAAAAATACAAGTTGATGACTGTGAATTGACATCATTTAAACATTCTAAAATATCATCATCTTCTTGCATATTGGTAAGAGGGACAAGACCATTATTATTAATTGTAGGACGTATTTATTTGTGCTGGGTTTGTTTTTCTTTTACGGGTGTAGTTGGTGGGATAATTTCTTGTGCTAAAGGATTATACATTGATCATGGCTGAGTTGTACATAGCTTGTCAAACAGACTGCCAAGTGAACCAGATGCTAGCCATCTCATGATATTTGAGTAATATTTTTCATAATAATGGGTTTGCTTCATAAGCATGCTAGATGGCGTAATAATCACTTTGATTTCTCAATTACACTGTTTCCATTGAATCACCAACAAATTGCTAAATGCGTACTCACTGGATATATGTCCTCAACTTACTGCTAAGTCTCTACTCCAATGATTCTTCAAGATTAGCTGACAATCACTGCTGAACAGATTTAATAAAATATTTCAGCAATCCACCAGATGAAAATTAAGGAATTTTAAATTAGTTATTTACACTTATTGGCAGACAAGATCTGAAGTACTGACTCTAGATCTTTCAAATATCTATTTTAGAATTTGAAAAACCATTCTTTAAACTAGGATTCAAGAAGCATCACTTTGTCAAACATGAGACAAATGGTGTCATAAATAAAGACAATCATTATACAGATATTGACTAATAGTTCATGACAGAATTGTCCAGCACCACAACAGTACATGTTTTGAGATTAAGGGTTGTTTAGATTTCAAATATCTACAATAATTTCAGCTACTTGCCTTATTGTTTCTTCATATCTTATAAAATTCGAAATTTTTGTAGAATTAAATTGCAATTCTGACCATAATCACAAATTTAATTTTGAATTTCATAATGCTTCAACTTTTATGTAGCATTTAGCCTGCAAAGTATTTTGTAAAGTGTGATCATATAGATAAAATAATTATTTGCTGATCTAGGCTGGCCAGAGCTAAGGAATTTTTGTGAAAAAATACTATTAGTTAAAGTTTTTGATGTAATGTAGCTATGAGCTTATTTTCAAGACCAAAAACTGTGACTTTAAATAACAACTAAGTTTTGGTCTTGTTTTAATATGTACATTGTAAAAAATTTGTGTAAAAAATATATTCTTAAATTTAAAAAATTCAAAATGGAAATTCTTTACCTTGAAATGTTTGACATTACAGTGCAAAACGTTTTTCAAAAATTTATTCTTCATCTTTCATTGTTTTCCTGTTTTAAATGTTAATATTATGTAAGGATTGAGTATTTTTTTAAGAAAAGCTATATATAACACTATTTAATCTTTGTTTTGTTAAAATTTATATCCCATTCTACCATAGGACAACCAGGCAAGCTTGACATAGAATCACTATGCATTCAAATGCAATGATACATCACATGCAATGGTAAGATTTTGTAAAGCATATGACTTGAATAAATTGAAATTCTGAAAAAAATGTTAGCGCTAATATTTTTCAATTTGTTACTACTGAGTTTCACCAATTAAGTACATTAATATTCTTTGGAGTAAACCAGTGCTCAATGAGCTTTCAAATTCAGGGTTTTCTGAATAAATACATGCTGTTACTGAGTAAGGTGTGTGACCTGTACAGAATATTGTACAAAAGTCTAAAAAATTTGTATCAATTACTGATAATCAATATGGAATTGATTAAGTTTATCAAAATTACTGTGGTGAAGCACATGACCAGTAAATTTAAGAAAGTGCTTTCTACAGCTTTGTGATATGCTTAATATTGTTCACTAGAAGTGCATATTGAAATCAAGCGACATTCTTAAACTCTAAAAGTTTAGAATAAAGATAAATTCAGAGAGAAAATGTACCCTGTGCAATTCAACTCTTTGCATAACTAGATTATATGTAGCCACAGCATTTGTTCATTTCCAGGATCTTGGAGATTCCTCATAATTTCCAGAAGCGTCTGCAATTAGCTTCCCAGGAATATGAGTGAATGTCTGGTTTTGATGGCCAAGTCCATGCAGTTCAACTTCCCTTCTGTAGTACACTAATAGCATAGTCATACTTACTACCTTTCCTGGGAAGAATTTCCCTTCATATTGCAAAGCAAAACTTTGAATCAGAAGACTAAAATGTCAATCTCAATGCTTTGCACAACAAATTATTTACGACTTTTGCTGTCAGTGTCATATTTCTATTGATAGTACAATATCTAAGACTACAGGTGATTTCAATGTTCTGTACATTGACTTGAAAAAATTGTTTTCTACTAAATTTTTTATTTTCTCAGCATATTTCAGCAAATTGTTGATTTCTCAACACATTTTAGTTGTAATATTCTAAATTTGTTCTCTACAAATAACAAAATGATTTCCTTTAAGGTAGCTTTTCAGATCATGTGATAATATAATTCTATTTAACTGTTGATATAACTACAGATATTGGCAGCAATTTTTAAAGTCCATCCAATGTTCTTTGTGATTACTAACTGTATATAGCTCACAACCACATAGTTAAAAATGGAATGTCATTATTTCCTAATACTTCCTTATTCTCATTTTATCTGTACTCCTCAAATTTTCTAACATCTTGGTAAGAAGCTCTTCTGAATCTAGTGAAGCAAAATACTCCACTAAATACTCAAAAAGTTATGTTTCCTCCCTACATAAATCTTAGTCATTACTTCATGCATTTAACAAATGCCATTCACATAATATTCTATATCAATTTAATGCTATCAATACTGCACTTCTTGTATCAATTGAATTGTACAAAACTCATTACCCATCTAATTTTTTAATAATTAGTAATTGAAATTCGTTTTATAAGTTTATATGGTAATTTGATTGAAAAAGATCCTCATGCTCAATGTTTTAGAATTATGAACTTGCACATGCAGATATAGATATCACTGCACAATACAGCTAATTTTGATCTTGAATATGATATTCTACTTCTTTCCAAATGTTCTAGTAGTGGAAGTGGACCTGAGTAGTATAAGAAAGACAGGGGTGGTCCCAATGGGACACCCTTAAGTACTCATAACACTTAGTTGACTCACAGATATCAAGTATTGGTTTAATTAGTGATTCACATACTTGACATTATTAAGTTTCCTGACTAATGGATTTCAAGGAACATTTTAATCAGTGATTCACTGCTGTGTGACATTTACTGGCTGAATCATTTTTTGTGACCTTAATGTTGGGTCTTATTTTTAGAATGATTCATAATACATGTTGGGGCCATTTTAGTTTACAATGATTCATAATTGTATGTTTTGCTATGGCAACTAATTTATGTGGCTAATTTCATTACATGATGGTTTTGTTAATTTACTTGATTATATCACACACTATGCATGCTTACAATTGTTTGTATAATACATTGGGTTCACGTTGCATTTGTGATAATGACTAATATTTTTCCTATCCATAAAAATTCCTCATGTTTTGACTGCTTACAAGGTTAATGTACAATGATTAATTCAGAATCATTACATGCAAAAGGGTAAATTTCGTTTTTGTTAATATACAGTGTTAACATGTTTTATTGTATCACATTTCCCAACCAAAGAATATTTTTCATAATTTCCATAGATTTCCATTGGCAGGTCAATCTATATATTCACCTCATTTCATCAGATAAAATCAATGCAAACTTGACCTTCTTCTTCTTACTGGCAAATGGCTGTTGAAACACTAGCATCTGGCTCATTGGGTAACCTATTTAATGATCTATGCACAACCCCACCACTGTTGTATAGTTATAACCAGGTAACACTGGAAATGATGGTCTCACTGCCTATGCCTGTAAAAGAAAAGTGCAAGACTCAACACAAGCAAAGACGTCCTGTAGTCAATAATAATGCAATTGTCTTCCCCATCTCCAACATGAGCAAGGATGATAATGTTATACAGCATTTATATGAAGTTAATTCCCAACCATCAACATGTATTTTTTCAAGTGCAAGTCCTGCTAGTGAACTACTGAAAAAACTCTGGCTAGCAATCAAGGACATTGTTCAGTTGATCACAAGATATTGTGTCACAGTAAAGATGAGACTTGACAATGGTTTTTACTATATATTTCCTACCTAAATGCTATGTCAATGCATTGGGTGAAAATTACAAGACTCTAATAAATAAAAAACTATTCCGCAACACTGACATGGAAATTGGGACTGATGGTGTTGTAAATCATATTGTATTACAGTTTAGTAAAATAAAAATATAGTTTTGTTTTCTCTATCTCCTTTCTATATTTACCAATTTTATAAAAATAAACAAAAAATTCATTAACTATTATAGTTAGAAAGGTTTTATAACAAACTTTTTAAATTTACATTGATTATCATTAGTAAATTGTGATAATAATATACCTCATTGTTGAATGTTCATTCAATGGACAAATTTAAAATAGTCCTTTATACAGTCTGTAGAATTTCCCATAATTTGTGGATACCAGTAACCATAATCAAGTAAATTTTCCACGGATTGAGAGATTAACCAACTTAAAAACTCACAGTTCATTCTATCACATGTCCAAAATGTAGTTTCTTTTCTACATGACAAATTCAGAGATTCAATAAAAGTAATAATTTGCTCATTTTTTAGGTTTGCTTCTATAAAACCTACATTATGAAAATTACATTCATACCAATTGAAAGCTTTTTGTATATATCTCGGCAAACAATTAAAATTTTCCTTTGATTGGCGCACTGTAATAATGTATATTTTGCCATCCACCTTAATATAGTAAATGCTATTGTATGTGTTCCCAAATAGTTTGAAAAAATAATAGATTTCATACACAATGCCATGGCTAATAAATTATCAACCAAATATCCAAATAGAAAACCTGTGATAGAATGATAAATAATTTTGTAATCAAGACAAAACATGTTATTTTGATGGCAATACAATATTGACATAGTTTTTGGTGTTAGAATAAAAACCATAACAGCAAATTCATTCTACTCATCATTGTCAAAAATAATATGAATTTTGTTGTCAATGTTTTTAATGCTTGTGTTTTAATCATTTTAATAATAAAATATCAATTAAAAAATAGAAATTTATTTTTACATTTTTCAACTATTAACATTATGATGTCTTTTTTTGTTTGGAAAATATTACACAAACCATTGTTTAGCACTCATATGGACTAATCCATTATTTCACAGGTAATTTTCTATTTTTGATTCATATTGTGTAGTTAATAATAATATTATTAAAAATTACATTCTCTCCATTTTTTGTTTTGTATTTTATGCAAGTGATAAATTTTGTCATTTGACACATATTTTCATGAATTTACTACCACTACTATTTTGATATTGTAACTTGCAATAAATGTGAAACCATATTTGTTTTGTAATTTAAGCAAATGATAATTTTTTACCAACTTTTAAAATGCATTTCGTGAAAATCATGAGTTTACCATTATTTCATATTTCTAACTTGCAATAATAACAAGAGATATGTTAAACAATAGTCTTAATTTTTTTCAAATACAGGAAATAGCATATATGATTAAATTTAGGAAAATTTCCGTGTAACATTTATCATCATCAATTACAATAAATTCTAATATTAATTTTCCTCTAGAGTTTTGATACTGCTAACATGTATTTGTGAAAATCACATGATTACTAGTTTTGATGTCGTATTTTGTAATAAATAAAAACGATTTTTCATTAAACATAGTTAACTTACATAATTTAGTGAAAATAATGTATGTGATTAATATTCAAGCTTTTAATAACATATACCACCTGGTTAAAATAATGGGTGAGGTTAATAATAGCATTTAGTATTTTATATACCTAAAAAATAAAGCACAGATGGAATGGGTATATATATTTACAACTAGATAATTGTTATATCAAACTACAAACTATAAACAAAAAAAGTTTTACATATTGTCCTCTTGATTTCTGCCTCATTAACCCATCACCAACCAGTAGAGATATGTCCTTGTTGTTGATTTGACACAAATATTGCTGGGGAAGATAGAAATACTCATTACATTGGAGCTTCAGCTTTATTGCTTGACTCTGCTTTGACTCTAAGTTGATTGCATCTTTAATGATTCACCATTCTCCTATTTGAAGATTGTAGAGAGAAATCCTGTTACCATTCAGATTTTCAGTGAGGTTATCTAGCATCTTAAAGAGATTATCACATCTATAGCCTTCATGACCAGACATTATTGCTTTTGTTTTAAAGCAAATAATAAATTTCTAATGTAGAATATTTTTTTATGCCACCAAAATCAGGCAGCCAATAGAAATTGAGACCCAATAAACTTTGCAAGACCTGGAATCCAGAAGCCAATAATTTTAGGCCAGGAATAATTTTAAATTCCACTAGATGATGCTAGCACAAAACACCTGACTTGGCTAACTGCAATATTTTAAAACAAGAGAATATATGGTAATGTATATGGTTATAGGAATTTGCCAGCTTTTTAACAAAGATTTGGAATAATTGATTTTTTTTAGCTAACCCATTTTAATTTTTAGAACAAAATGAATATATGGTTATATGAATTTGCTAATGTTTTAACCTGAAATAATTAGAGTGTTCACTGATATAAATTGACATAGCATTTTAGTTTAATTATATCATTTTTACCTATATTTTAGTATTTCTTGTACATTGTTATTTAATTAGATGTATATATACATGCATGTATGGGATATGAAAATGATAAATACACAACAATCAATTTCACATTCAAATTTAGCATGTGGGAAGAAGGATAATTGAAATTAAAGTAATTATACACCATACTATTTATTATTATACAATGAGAATTTAGAAATGATTTGTAAGTGGAAGATTTTCTAGAGATAGATCTCATCAATTAAGTGTAATATTAGTTAGTATAGTTTATGTAATAAATTTTGGTTGGATGAAAACACTATATTACAATTAAATGAATCCATGCCATGTAGAATATAATTAAGGTAAAATAATGATATACATTTATTCACAGGTTAATATACAGAATTCTAACAAGTGTCCATGATCAAGAAAAATATTTAATTTATTGTCTCTGATTTCACCATCAATAAGTCTGAAAATTTTCTGAATTGCAATGTCTATTGGGAACACATCCTTGTACAGTTTATCAACATTTGCTTTTAAAATTTGCACTGTGGCAAATGTATGAATGAGATTCTCTCCACACATCTTGAAGCTTGACGTATCTACATCTATATGTGGAGTCAATCCAAAACATGTGTCACAAGTGCACTGTCCTTGTGAAGGTTTAAACTGAATGTGCAAAATTTTTATGTTTGGGAGCAGTATATCCTCATAATTCACAAGCTTATCAATATTTTGCAAAACACACATCTTGTGTTAGATGACTGAAAAATTCTGTAAAATTCTGTCAATGCTGCATTCAAGAAATATGTTAGTTGTCATCTCCAAAAAATTGTGAATAATAGCTTTGACACTATCTATAAAATTTATAGGGTCATGACACTTATGATAGGCTAATTTCACTCTTTTAAAAATGCCTATATATAGTAATATTTAATAATAGTAATGCTGACTTTATTTTCAAAAAATTAAATTTATTTGTTTACATAATTTGAACAAAAGGAAAGAAATTTCCGTCATGTTAAATTTTTAAAATTGAAATTTCTAGTGTTTGTTCTACACAGAATTTTGAAAAAGACACATGGAATTCAATTAGTGTCAAGTTTCAACAAACCACTTGAAACTAGGAATGTACTAGGATGTACTAATTAGCACAACATTCTAAATTTACAAACTACTTGAGCTTAAAATGTATCCAATTTAATTAGCACAGACTACTTGAGAGTGAAAAGCCCAAGCTATTGAAATTACTTGGGTGTATCTAATTGACTTTAGTTCAAAAGTTTTCCCTAATTTATTTTACCACTAATTGGCTAATTGATTTGTTTTCTCATCCAACCAGAACTCACTATCTACAATGTTAACTTTTTTTTAAAATCTTTTTTCACTTTTATTCCAACTTTGGTTAAACTAGTTTGTTTTATTTCAACTTTTGCTTTTACATTAAAATTTTGTTCACCAATGTTAGTGATTTCCTATCTGGATGGAACACCAAATACCATCAAATTCTACAAGAAAACCTATACCTATTATTTGATGAAACAATGTAAGTCATTATATTGCCATTTTTCTGTTTACACAACCTAAAAACATTTATTATTATGCATTGTTTTGTATTATATTTATTAAACATTTGTTTTTAATTTCAACACATTGACTGAAAATCAAGAAGAGTTGAATTCATCTTCACAAATTTTCAATGAGTGGAGTCAGAATTTTGATGATCAAGTAGACAAAATGATGGTGCAATATGAACAAACTGGATCTGGTGATGTACAGCAAGCAAGTACATCTTCAAATATCCAAACTCAAAACACTGCAATGCCTAAAAATACCACTTCAAACACATGAGTACACAATATAGCATGCTTTTCTTCTTATGAAAATTGTGTTTGCCATCTTTTGTGATTTTTAAAAACACAATAGAGTTTTTTTACATTTAAATAATCCAGTACTCTTGTCAATGTTTTCTTAATTCAAAAGCATGGTAAACACAATTATTTTAATTGGTGTTATTCAACAATCATTTTTTTAAGAATCAAATGTGAAACATAATAAAATGCATGTCCAATTTTCATATTATTGGAAAAAACAATTAGAGGTTTACTGTTTAAACTAATAAGGTTTTAAAAAAACGTGTGTTACAAATTTCAAAAAATGAGTTGCTTTATTACATCAGTGAAAACAGGTTTGAAAATGCACAAGTGTCTATATGTTCACTTTTTAAATTTAATTAAAAATTTGGTGTTAAAATAATTGATTTATCACACTTACACTGTCTTGATTATTATAGAGACACTGTGTGTATATGTAAAAATTAATTATATTCACAGCTCTATTTCCTAGCTATTATTTTAAAGACAAATTTAACATGTTACAAAATCACTATTTCTCCCTGTGTACATTTAAGTGTTACACATTGCAGTGGTTGTTTGTTAAATGTATTCTCATTTAAAGAGTTATTTAAATTAAACATGTATGTGTTACTAACTAATACCTGCTTTTTTCTCAACACAAGAGGTTAGTGCAAATGATGTTTTATTTCTCACTTACATGAAAGTCAAAAACAAAATTTGTTTTTATTACTTAAGAGAGAACAAAATCTTGAAATTAATATATTACAAAAGTGTCTATGCTTGCTCATTTTTTCCAAGTTTAATTTAAAAAAGATGGAAGGAAATGTTTGATTTTATCATATTTACATTCATTAAAGACACTGTGCATAAAATGAATTTTACCCCCCCTCTTCTTCTCATTCATTGTTTATTAAGTTAATTATTTAAAGTGCTACAAGATTGCTCCCTCCACGTATTTTTATAATTGCATAATTATTTTTAAAAAGTGTCTTGTGTTACATTTGCTATAATCTATTAGACATTCAATCTGTGTATTTTCTCAATACATATTGTTAACATTTTAAATTGTAATTAACATTTTACAAGGAGAGTTATCTTTATTTTTGAATAGCTGTGTATACTTTTGTTTGATTTTTACACATGCATGCATTAATACCCATTTTTGGGTGAATATGTGTTTTTAAATATTACATTGTCAATTTTATTTAACATCCCATTTTTGGGTGAATGCATGTTTTATTGAAATGTTACATTGTCAATTTCATCAAATTCCTGTTTTGGATGAATACACGTTTTAAATGTTACACTGTCAATTTTATCTATCACCACATTTTGTGTGAATACATGATTTATTTAATTGTTACACTGGTATTTTTTCCCATAATGTGTTTATGTACAGTTTTCATGCCTTGTCTTTTACTGGTTTATATTTTTTAAAAAACCAATTACATGTTAAACTAAAAACACAAATTATTCTATCCAATTTGAGTTTCAAAATTGGTATTTCCTTATCATTTACTAATACATGGTCTATTTAGACCAAAGCTTAAATATTTCTGTAGTTTTGTCAATATAACAGTCCCTGCCCCCAGCTATTAAGACCTCATGTATGGAGTAGACATAGGTGCACAACAGTAAATTTTGTCCTCTATTGCAAAACATATTTTGGAAGTAGTAAGGGTGTGCTACATAAGCATCTAGACAAAAAACCTGCCAATGAGATTCCAGCTCATCAAGATTTGAACAACAGTGATTATACCATACATATATCAGAGAACATGTGTAGAGGAGCATTTGTGAGTTACTTGTCAGATAATGTCAACTTCATAGATGTATATGAATCATTCTCAAACCATTACAAGTCCATACATTGAGTAATTTCAAACAAGGTTTCAACACATTATTATGTGAAAATATAATTAATGTGTGAGATAGAAATGGTTAAGCCCCAAGAAAACAATGAAGAAAAGACCTCAGTACTTTATCCTAAAAGCTCTCCAACATTAGTGTTTAGATCCAGACTAAATGATCACAATTTCTATAGACTAGTCAATGAAATGGCAAACTACATCTGTATGTACACTACAAATGGGAGTGGCCTTATTTAAATAGCATAAACAGAGTTAGACTTCATGTTTTCAAATACAGGCCAACTTGTGGAGGGTCCTACATTACATTACCTGATTACCATAAAAGAAACAAGTTCCTTGTAAATCCAAAAACTGGACAATCAAACTTTTGATTCTTATATTCAGTTCTAGCCTGCCTACACCCTGAAATTAAAATCTGGAGTGAAATTGTACACATGAACAAATTTCTTCCATTACTAAAGCATAAAAGTCTAATGTTCTCACTATCAATTAATGATATATGTATTTTTGACATCTGGAACTCTAAATGAACAATGTCTTGTGCCAGCATACATGTCACCATGCTTGTATCAAAAAAATGTAAATCTATTGCTGATTGAAGAAGATGATAAGAGCCACTATTTAGCCATCACAAATTTAAACATGTGCCTGCAATTTTTTAAGTCCCATGAAAACAGATTTTTTTGCCCAAAATGTTTGTCTGGTTTCAGAACAAAGGAAAATTTAACAAGACCCAAGAATAAATGTAACAGAGTCACAGAACCAAACATCATGTT
Source organism: Hofstenia miamia (assembly GCA_900660155.1). NCBI lineage: Eukaryota > Metazoa > Xenacoelomorpha > Acoela > Hofsteniidae > Hofstenia > Hofstenia miamia. The sequence continues at coordinate 781,926 of CABFPE010000119.1, read as the reverse complement.
TCCAGATCCATCAGACAGAATTAAATTTAAAGTGTTTGCAGCATAGAATTATGTACTTATTGTGGGGAGCCTAGACATTGAGGCAATTTCAAGAAGGGTCCACAATGTGCAGCTGAACCCATCTACTAGCTACACATTGTGTGAATTTAAATAACTTCCATCTGGTGTGTGTGTAGCAAGTTGTACTGAAGAAAAGCTATAAACTTGTAAAGTCATATCTGCTGAGAATTGCATGGAAGAGGCATGGGATCATTTATGTAAGCTGGCAAAAATATTGTATGAGCTGAAGCAAAAACATCACAATTCAGTAATTTCCTGGAGCAGTGGAAAACAATGTTTGTGACAGCAACCCAATATATATTTTGTAAAAATGCATTTGCACATAATGATATTTAAGTTATTGATCATTGTCATTTTAGCAGAAAAATTAGAGGTGTCATGCATAATGATTGTAATATTTTAAATCAAAGTCCTCAATGTATGCCAGTTTTTATGTTTTATGTATAATGGGAGCAAATACAATATGCATATTCTGCAAAAATTTTAAAAATGAAAGATGGAGAGAAGGTGTTGTGCATCCCATGTACATCTGAGGTTTTCCTTCCCCTTAGTTTAAGGGTACCTGTACATAGTTATACTGATAAAGACAGAGTCTCCAAATGAATTTTTGAAGAACTTAGATTTTTAGATAGCTATTGTTTCATAGCCAATAGTCTATCAAACCTTGTGAAAAACATTGGCACAGAAAAATATCAATTTTTAAGAGATGGAATGTGGCAATAGAAGGCATCAGTATTTTCTCAGGGGAAATGTCAATTTCCTTATATTTGGTTTGACAGTTTCAATAAATTTAATAAAGTGGGGCTACCAGATTTAGAACTTTGGTGGGATGCATTGACTGGAAAGATCCTGATAACCCAGGAAGAGCTGGATTTTGAAAGTGAAAATACATGGGTGTTGGGTGAATGCCAAACATTTAGACAGTTCCATGACAATTATTTGCAGGCTGACACATTATTACTATTGGATGTGATAAGAGAATTTAGAGTACAGAGCATGGAGACTTACAATCTCTACCTTCCCTGCTTTTTTACATTGTCCAACTTTAGCTGAAATGCAATGCTAAAACATACAAGGGTTTCACTTGATCCAATACTTAATGAAGAACAACTGAATGTTATACTTGAAGGGATTTGTGGTGGGATGTGTGGGACTTTTCTGAACGATTTTTAAAGCCAACAACCCTATGGTATATGGATATGATTCAGAGAAGGAGACTACCTATGGTTTCTATGGTGACGTGAACAGTCTATATGTCAAAACCATATCCTTGAGCCTGCCTATAAGAAGGTTGACATGGTCTTCTTATAGTCTTGAATATCTGGAATATTTAAATGACAAGCACTTTGATTTTCCACTTGCTCCATATAAAATGGTTGTTGAGAACAAACATCTATCACCTTATCAGCTCAATGTAAAAAACAGATTGAAAATAAAGTTGGCACCTATACCTAAACTTGTGCAAACTTTTTATAAAAAAGAGGGCAGTAGTGTAGGAAGACGAGGCTTGGTTCCACAAACTGACATTTTGACCTCTGCGATATTGATGAGTGTTTTTTAGTGACTCAGAGTTTGATTGACAATTTACACAAGTGCTGGTTCATTATCATTTACCGAATTCAACCACACGTTTCATTTTCACCTTAAATTTATTATATACATTACTTTGAAAGTGATGAAAAAAGACGATTGCCTTCGAATATCAAAATAATCTTTGTCAATTAATTTACCAAGTAGACTTGTTTTCCCAGAATTCGACGGACCACTGAAAATTAAAAATGTTTGATTGCTTCGTGAGGGAACAACATTAAACATTGGCATGTCTTCTTTATAATGAGTATAGCAAAAAGTTTACATTAACTTATATATATTTTTTTTTAAAAGGTCAAACACATGTATATTAATATACAACGCATGCAAGGGGATGTTTGAAAATTGAAAGTGTGTGATTGCTTTATGGTGGAACAATATTAAACGCTGGTACGCCTTCTTTATAATGAGAATAGTAACAAGATTGCATTAACTCACACATTTTTAAAAAAGCCAAAAAACGTGGATTTAAATAATTCATGTTTCTTTCTAAGTGTTATATATTAAATTAATTCTTTTATTATTCATTCTAGTATTGTATTTTTCTTCTCAAATGCATTAGTAAGAAGGAATTGTTATCTAGTAATCCCCACTTCATTTTAGTGTGTGCGACCCTTGTGTTTTATAATTGCCTGATCAGTGGAGATTGAAGTTTAATTAACTTACTGNCTGAAATTCTTCTCTAATTAGCTTAAGACGTCAAAAGGTTTGTGAAACCTTGAGTCACGGGATTTTAAAGTTGGACGCAGATTGACTTACCTTGTCAATGGAATGAGAAAGACTTGATGTACGAATGGAAATCACTGATGCAAGTGATTTGGGTAACGTCTCCAGCCATATATCACACGGGTAAGCTACTTTTTCAATATTTTATACTAAATATTCAACTTTGTAATATTTTTTACACCTTTTTTTGTTTTAAACATTGATTTGCATTGGTGTTTTATTCAGTTAATTTTTGTATTTCCTCTTTTGGCATATACGTTTTTGGGATGAGCAATGTTATGTATTAACGGTTTTATGTGCCTATAAACTTTTCCTTTGTACACGTTTATTCTCCTTTTTAAATTAGTTTCAATGCATAGATGTTTTATTGAGTATTGTGTATAATCGAATTTGTTTAATTTATTGCAAATGAGTGAGTGGAATTATTTAATTATAATGATTTTTAACTAGCAATGCAAATTACATTACAATAGATTTTTCCATATTTTACTATCACTGCATGTAATATTTCTCTTTCCATTGTACCCATTTTTATTTAAAACGAATTTTATATTTTAATAGTTTATTTGCCTAATATATGTGATGTAATATTTCTATTTTCACCAAACACGCTATTGTTTTAAAACGAATTTTATATTTTAATAGTTTATTCGCCTATATTCATGTTTTCAAGTTTATTACATTTAGATCAAATGCAGAATTTCAACTAATTTTGCGATATAATACATTAGAGGAGTGGAACACCATGTGATGCATACAAATGCATAAACATTGCCCATAAATCAAATGAAGTTGAAAAAACATGTAATATTCAACAAAGCAGTGAAAGTCGGAAAACCCATGTAAATACATACAGCCCATGTAAAGTCACCAAAACAAAATAAAAGTGAAAAACATGGAAAAAAAGTTGGTAAAGCAATGAAAGTTGGAAAACCCAAGTAAGTGCATACAGCCCATGTAAAGTCACCAAAACAAAATAAAAGTGAAAAAAATGGAGAAGGAAAACAAACGTATAAAAGTTGGTACAAGGTGTAATGTCTCCTATGGTGTATAATTATATTGTATATATGAGTGTGTATGTATATTATTAATAAATAAGATTGCATGTAGCATTTTTAGGAGGCGAATTTTGGTACTCTTTCCGAAAATGTATGCTGGTTTTATTATGTATTACCCCATTAAGTATAGCGAATATGCGATCTCTTTGTTTTAATTTCTATATTTAATATTTTCCATGTGTATTAATGAAATAGTTTAAAATTAGTTTTGTTTTTTAACATGTAAACTAGACAATCGCGTTTTNGAGGAGTGGAACACCATGTGATGCATACAAATGCATAAACATTGCCCATAAATCAAATGAAGTTGAAAAAACATGTAATATTCAACAAAGCAGTGAAAGTCGGAAAACCCATGTAAATACATACAGCCCATGTAAAGTCACCAAAACAAAATAAAAGTGAAAAACATGGAAAAAAAGTTGGTAAAGCAATGAAAGTTGGAAAACCCAAGTAAGTGCATACAGCCCATGTAAAGTCACCAAAACAAAATAAAAGTGAAAAAAATGGAGAAGGAAAACAAACGTATAAAAGTTGGTACAAGGTGTAATGTCTCCTATGGTGTATAATTATATTGTATATATGAGTGTGTATGTATATTATTAATAAATAAGATTGCATGTAGCATTTTTAGGAGGCGAATTTTGGTACTCTTTCCGAAAATGTATGCTGGTTTTATTATGTATTACCCCATTAAGTATAGCGAATATGCGATCTCTTTGTTTTAATTTCTATATTTAATATTTTCCATGTGTATTAATGAAATAGTTTAAAATTAGTTTTGTTTTTTAACATGTAAACTAGACAATCGCGTTTTTACTAGTGTCTAAAAATTTAAAACGTTTTTATTAGAACGGATTGCATGTATACTAGTCATTCATTTTTACTATTACCTATAAAATTCCATGCGCATTTATTATGAAAATTAATTATTGGTTGAAAAAAGTTGAGATGCGATAAATGTGTTACAATGAATTTTGATAAATGCGATTTTGAAAGTTTTCCCAAATTATACATGTAAGCTTCTTGAAATTATGGAAAATTACTTTGTAATATTATGTATACATATCCCGAAAGGGGTTGTTATAATGAGGTATATATTAACGAGATGTAATGCAAACAATTGTTATATTAACAAAAGTGAAATTAGTCATCCCAAAAAGTGGCCCTAACATGAATGAAAATCAATTAAAAGCATCACTAATTGAAATCCATTAGTAGACATACTTAAAAAATATGTGACGTCAGCGAAAATCCATTAGTAAGCTGTCAATCAAACTCTGAGTCACTAAAAAACACTCATCAATATCGCAGAGGTCAAAATGTCAGTTTGTGGAACCAAGCCTCGTCTTCCTACACTACTGAGGGCTATGTTGTACACTATGAGTTACTGAAATTTTATGTCAGTCAAGGATTGAAAATCATGAAATTTCATAAAGCCCTAGAATTTAAACATGTACCATTTCTAAAACTGTATATTGATCTAAACATCAGCAAATGCAATGCTGCACATAATGATTTCAAGAAGGCATTCTATAAATTAATGTCAAATGTGGTGTTTGGTAAATTTATGGAGAATTTGAAGAAGCAAATAAATATTAAGTTTGCATATGACTTGGAATCCACAGAAAAATTAATAGAGAAACCAGAATTTAAATCTTACAACATTGTCAATGAGGATTTGGCCCAGGTCATGTTGAGACAAAAAGATATTGTATGGAACTGGCCTAACTATCTTGGGATGGTTATATTAGACCTATCAAAACAAATTATGTTCAAGTTTGAGCATGAAATAATGAAACCCAGCATTTAAGAACTGAATTACACTATTGTATTTTGATAAAGATTCTTTGTTATATAGAATTAAATTGAAAAATTTGTACACAGAGCTAACCCCACTCTCTCGCAATTTTGATTTCTCCAATTATCCTGAGAGTTTATACAATAATACAGATAATAAGGTGTACTTAAAAGTCAAAGATGAACTTTCTGAGGGCATGTTAGCATGGCTGTGACACTAAGACCAAAACTCTACTTAATCAAACATACAGATGATAGCACAAGGTGTTGGAGAAGGCAATTGCAAAAGGTGTAACCTGTGCAGTAAAACAAATAATGAACTTCAACCTATTCAAATCAATTCTGCTGGAAGAAGGCATGATCTGAAGACCAATGACCAGGATAAGATTGCATATGCATTTGATTAGTGTTGAAACGTCCAATCATATTGCACTGTCATGCTATGACAACAAGTGATATCTTGTTAATAGCATAGAAATGCTGCCCTATGGATATAAAGGTAATTTAATATGCATGTGTGTTTATAATGTTAAAATTCTTGTTTAGATATCAAAAAAGATTAATAATAATTTTCCATCCACCAGCTCTTCTTCTGCACTAATTGATGACAGAGTAAAATGCCTCTGCCTATGTATATGGAAATTTATATTGTGCATGTTATTAATTAATGTTTTAGACTCTGATACTTAGTAATAATTATTCCAATTCATTCTCCACCTCCCTCCTGTACTTGCTCTAACTCTCTGTATATGGTAATTATGAAAATTTTTGTTTAGCTTATTAACATTTGTGTTTAGATATAATGCTAGTGTTTATGTATAGTTAGCTTGCTCCCATCATGTCTAAGTATTCGTTATACCCTCTCCACATATGTCATTTCATCAGAATAATTACAAATTAATGACTTGTTTAGAAAATCTGTGTTTGATTGATTGCCTCCACTTTCCATGTATTTGCCCATTCACCCTCTCCTCTGTATGTATGGTAATATATTTGTTTTAGCTTAATAATAAGTTTTCCTGCTTAGATATTGTCCCTTGTTGTGTCTATGTGCTTGCTACACCCTCTCCACATATATTATTTCATAAGCATTATTACAAATTAATGTTTTGTTTAGAAATCCTCTGTTTGATAGATTGATTGCCTGTCATTCAAAAGTTTGCTCTATCCTCCATTACCACCTCCATGTATGTCATTTCATAAGCATTATTACATTTAATAACTTCAGAAAAAATCTGAGTTTGTTTGAATGCCTGTCATTTGAAGTTTGCTTGCCAACTGAAAAAATCCTGCTCAAAAATGCCCCATGTTAGCATTTTTTATCTCACAAATGGTATAATCTATTTAATTGATTGCTCATTTACACATGTTTAGATTCTACAAAAATGAAAGATGAAATTATGCCCATGCTGAAAAAAAACTGCCTTTAGATGATCAATACTCTCTGATGAAAAATGCTTTCGACAATGCTCTATGTATTTGTATTTTTATTTCACAAACAGTATAAACTATTTAATTGATTACTTATTTACTTGTGTGCTTAGCTTCTACAATGCAAAGTGAAAAAATGATAGATTCTCCGCAAATTAGAAAAAAATGTCTCCTCTAAAAAACATTTGTTTGTTACAATACTCAGGTATAATATATATCACAAGTCACCCCAGTCCTGAACAAGATTTTTCACCTTAAAAATACTCAAGTGGATTTTTTTGCAGATTCTTATGCAGAAACACCTGTAGAGTGCTGTAATGACAACTGTTTAAATCATAAAACTCGTCTTCAATAGATATTTGAACTTTTGTAAAACATTAAAAATTTAAAAAAAACAATATAAAATGAATTATTTAAATAATGAAATAGAAATTAAGGAGATAAGGTAAAAAAAACTTTCATTTGGTTTATCAACTATTTATTTTAGTATAACACCAGTATTAATATTCTTAAATACCTTAATTATTGTTAATAAATGGCAATATTGAAAAAAATATTTATTATCAAAAAAGTAGTATCAATCTTAGCTAACAACAAAATACAAAGTTTGCTTTTTCTATAAATGTAATTTAGTTGTTATAAACATACAGGTCAATGAATTTTTCAAATAATATATTAAGTACCTTTTTCCATAAGATTAATATTTATGGAGTAAATCATAGTTGTGTAAACATGAAATGACGCTAATGAAATCAAAGAGATTGCTATTAATTAGAGTGTAATTTCATAATACTAACTATATCTATTGAAATTTCATTCTTACCATGTAAATTTTGGTATTTGAACTTAATTAATGACCTAAGCTATTCACATTGGTCCAATAATTCTCATCTATGTTATAATTTATTTAATAATACTAAAACAGTGACATTTTAAAATCAAAAATGATACTTTTAATGTTTTTAACTACAGAATAATTAAACTTCAAATTATTTATTTATGTACATAAATTATATACATAGAATGCTAAAAAAATAACTATATATGAAGAAAAGAAACTATATTCATATTTGATCTATGTAATAGAAATTTATATGTTTGATGAATTGAACTCCACTACAGCTCTTAGAAGGTGTCCACCATAGTTCTCTGATTCAATATTTTTCTGTTTATACTTACTATAAATTGTTTCAAATTTTTTATGTATCCTCTTGCTGGTTTGTTCCAAGTAATTCCCCAAGCCTTTGCCTTTACTAAGCTTAGTAATAAAATAAGGCAAGTGTGCGAAGAGGATGTGGACTTTTAATGGGTTTGTTATATTAGGGATTTCCCTGTAGGAATGACAAAATTCATTGAAATACTTTTCCCAATTGGTAGATAAGTTGTTACCAAAAATATTTTCCCTTAATTTATTAAATTTTTCTAATGCGCTGATGTGTTTTTCTGCTAGAGGAAGCTTTGTTGCATCAAGTTCCACAATTCTTTTCATCAACTTGACACATTCATTTCCCTCAAATGTTTTACGCCAATAATCTTCTCTTACGCAATTAAGTGATAAGCAAAATGGTGACAAGCTTCCTTGTAGACAGTTGAAATGTTTTCAATGGCCTTCCAAATATGATTGAAGATACCAAGGAGAATATGCAATGATGGTAAAGGGGATATTTCTAGAACTAGAGTATCACCTGGTAGATTATTGAACAAAGAGGTGTTTTTGACATTAAAAAAGTTTTTGCATGTTGCTTGACAGAATTTTCTGATTTCCATTGAGAATAGTCTTCATTAAGATTTGAAATTGTTCTCAATTGGCCACCTTCCAGCTTCTGTGCCTCAGATTTGCAATATAAGCAAGGGTGTTTTGAACTCGCTCCCATAAGACCAAAAGTCTCATTTAATAGTTTGAGATCACCAATGAAATTTATATGTGGATATTTAACAAATGCATCATTTATTCCTGTTAATTTGAATATTTGTTGCAAGTTAGAATTCAATTCTTTTATTTCAGGGGCACAAAAAAACATGATGCATTTATTAACTCCTGCATATTTAGCACCTTTTGATAGTAGACCACCTTTAGCATAGGTAGATCGAGATGATTTTGTGATACACTCATCTTCATTAGGTAAGATACAAAAACAAAATTTAGTTTTACCTTGTCCTGAATCTGCCATAATTTTATTAAGACTTTTGATGGGTCTACATTACCTCTCTGCAAGTTTATCTTTTGAATCAAAGGAACTATTGATGCCCACACACTCCACACATCTTTATAATGACTTGGTTCTCCCTTTTCAGTTTCAGTAATGAATTTGATTTTTCCAACTTCATAGAAAGACTTTAGCACTGAAATTTGCTGTGATGCTGATTCCCTATAATAAAGGGGCACAATGTTTCTACCCATATCAGTCCTGATTCCACCTGTAATAAGTTTTATCTGGTTTAAAAACAAATTTGCTTGGGTTTTGATGTTGTTTAGTTTTGAAACTGAAATGATATGTTGTTGAGAGTTATAGTTGCTGATTGTCCAGGTATGTTCAATTTTGTAGCATGGTCATCATTTATCAAACTAGTTTTAAGTTTTGTTTTAACTATATTATGAACTACTTTGTCTCTAACATTTGGGGGAATTGCTTGTAAAGCAGATGTAAAATTATCAACTGTTTGTTTTAATGATTTCCATCAAGGATGGTGAATGCCTTTACCCATTGGCTGAAAACATTTCATGCAGTTTGACTTTGGAAAATTACTAGAACTACTGTTGTTTTCATTTCTGCGTTTAGTTTTAGGTGGTCGTCCCATTATGTTTTGCTCACACAAAAAACATTCATGACTTGATGCAAATCCTGTGGGAATGTTTTTAGTTTTAGCACAAGTTTTATGAATGGTTGAATATGAAGGTACAGTTGCAGGCAATTTAAACTTGTATGGTAATTTTAAATGGGACCTCTCATGTATTGCATGGTAGTGTTCTGTGCAAATAACTTTTGGGTACGAATCATTTGTCAAATCTTAACCATTAGTAGATTTTATCATGTCAAGAATTAAAGGCATTATTTTCCTTAACTGAATTGGCTTCTTTTTGATACCACAGATACCGCAGCATATTTGAAGCATGTCACTATGCTCTCTGGTTTTATTAGGCATGATGAATAGTTTAGGGAAAATATAAAAATATATTTCTTCTAAACAAAATTAAAGAAAGAATATTGAATATTTTTCATAAACAATACCAACAAATCTCACTGTAGAAAACTTCTAATAGTGAAAGAAAAATTCCAACTGTTAATTAATACAAATGATTTTGATAATTCACTCAATTACAAAAAAATATCTCCTCCAAAAAACATTTGTTTGTTACAACACTCAGGTATAATATATATCACAAGTAAAGTATAATACACATAATGGATTTGTTTAGAGATTTTCAATTGAATGATATATCCTCCTCATTCAAATGGAATACCTCTTTGCCACAGATGAATCTCATACAATGGACGGTAAAGGAAATTAATTATATATATTTTTCTATGGATTATTTAGTTTCACCAACTACACAAAAAGTTCGCCATTGCTACTGATTTGGTCTGTCGTTGTTCTACCAGAAGAAAAAAAGCACTGTTTCCATCATAAACAATTTCCTTTTCATTGCTCACTCTCTATTAGGTGATACATTTTATTGGGGATTTTGTTTTAAATACATTGTTTAGTTTGATGGTGTCTCCTTATACATAACACCATGTTTGATAATTGAAAAATGTTTACATGGTAGAAAGATTTCTCAAAGCATAAACGATTCGGAAGTAGAAAAATATTAAAATATGTGATATTAACAGATTATTTAGCCCTAACATTGTTAGTTTGCTCTCTATGTATTCGCAAAGAAATAAAAGCAAGATGTTAGCAAAATAACTAGTGTGGAAAGTTACTCTCATTCTTTGCTGTAAAACTATTTCCAATTACCAGATCTCAAATTAAAATTGCGTGTTGGGAAAGCAGACATTGAATTACAATCTACACTGTTGTTAAACATTGGGGCAAATTAAAACATTCACAGGACGTATTATTAACTTTTCACTTGTTCATATAGTGTGCATATGACAACAAGAGAGAGAGAGAGAGGGAATAACGAATAACGAATTTATTTAACATCAACTAATTACAGGGATGTACAAAATTTGAAAGTACACAAATAAAAGATAGAATATATTCGATTTTTGCATAATTTTTAAATCTACAATATAAAGGTACAATAAAGCACATTTTACAAAATTAACATCACCAAATATACACTGCAGGCCAAAAGTGTTTGCAAGATAGTGTTTGCCCAATATTTTTCTAAATTACTAGTAATATGTTAAATATAATGGTTCTTCATATATGATAAACAATTACAGGTCATTATTAGGTACTTTGAATATAAAAACTTCCATTAATTTTCGTTTGTTTCAGATTTTTACATTTTAAGGTGAGCCAAAAGTGTTTGCAAATTATTAAAAAATAACAATTATGGCCAAAGGACAGATGCTAATGGCAAAAGAAAGAGAAGAAATTGTTACACTTCTTGCAGATAACAAGTCTACATTGGAAATTTCAAAAATTCTCAAACGAGATCACCGAACTGTGAAGAGATTTGTCAATGACGGTAAGGTTGAAAGAAAGAAACATAAAAAGGGGCGGCCAATTGTAACCACAAGCAGGGATTTGAGGAAAATTAAAAGATTTTATCACAAAAAACCTCATAGCACTAGCAAGACAATTTTTGACAACGCAGGTGTTACAGAAGTATCAAAAAAGACAAGAAAGCAGATCCTGAAGAAAATGGCGGATCAGAGGTCACCATTCAAATGCCCTCCTTTGAGTGAACGAATGCCAACAAACGAATGCTATGGGCTACAACATATCTTAAGACTGATTTTCAAAAAGTACTTTTGTCAGATGAGGCCCAATCAACATTAGATGGTGCAAATGGTTGGAGCAAAGGATGGCTTAAAAAGCGTGCAACTCCTTGTCTGTGCTACAAAAGGCAACAGGGAGGAGGTGGCATAATGATTTGGGCTGGAATAATTGGCAACCAAGTTGTTGGGACTTTTCTCATTCCAGAGGGCCTTAAGATGAATTCTGCAAATTATTGTTCATTTTTGGAAAAGAATTTTCTGCCTTGGTTAAATTCTCAGACTGATGACGTTAGACAGAATATCAACTTCCAGCAAGACAATGCCCCAAGTCACGCTTCTCACTTCAACAAAGGTTGGCTGGCAGATCATGGCATAACTGGGGAATGGCTCATGGATTGGCCTTCTCAGAGTCCCGACTTGAGTCCAATTGAAAACTTGTGTTCTATCATAAAGCAGAAGGTGTATGAAAATGGGCGTCCGTTTACCAGCAAACAAGATCTATGGAAGGTTATTCAACAAACGTCAGCTCAAATATCGCACGAAGTGTTCCAAAGGTTAACTTCTTCAGTAGATGGAAGACTGTTAGAGCTGCTGAAAAATGGAGGAAAGCAGATTTCATGTTAAATGTTAATGAAATATAATTTTTTCCAAGTTCATGTGCAAATTTCATTAATATGTAATATGTTACTTTTTTGTTAAATTATGGTATAAGTTTTATGTTTCAAGGGTTAATTTTGGTTTAAATAAACTTTTGCAAACTTTTTTGGCCCACTTATATTTTAAGAAAATGTAAAAAATGTGATATTTCTTGACATTAAATGCCAAATATTATATAGAGTGTTCATAACCTTATTTTATATTTTTTTGGCAATAAATTAACCACCAACATTTAATTTATGAGAAAATAGAATGACATTACAGCTATTTTTATATTCGCAAACACTTTTGGCCCACAGTGTAAAATTGTTTTTTTTAAAAGAACGAAAATCAATACATATAAAATTAACATTACAATGATTATTTTTAGGATGATTGATTGAAAAACTTGTATAATGGTTGAGTTTTTGTTCCAGATGTCACAGATTAGACAAGAATTGCTTGAACCCTAACCACCATATCTTGATAAAAGAAGTGTAGCATTTCCCCGCTGTAAAATTACTGACAATTGCTGGAAAAAATATGTTGAAATCGTATTCAGATCGCAAGAGGCACTTCTGGCAGAAGACATAAAAGACATCTTGGAGAATACTTTGATAGCAATTGGTGACCATCCTCCTAAAGCTTCCACTGATAGTGGTATGAAGGATATACCAGCTGCTGAACATGATTCTGCGTATTTAGTAAGCTTTCGGTTGTCTGAAACTTCCAGAGCATGACCAGCATTAGTACCCGCAAGAGAAACAATCGAAGGCTGCAGTGAACTAATTACAGTCACGTCTAGAGCAGCTGGTCGGCCAGAAGACC
>CABFPE010000119.1:731256-744599 GCA_900660155.1 Hofstenia miamia | reverse complement strand
ATATATATATATATATATATATAATATATATATACATAGAAAATTTGAATCTTCAGGTGGGCATCCAATTAAATAATTTATACAATTTTCTACATTTTCTTTATCTTCAAGCATAGCAACGTACCTGTAATATACCAATGGTTTATTAATATTTAATGTTTTAATTTCTTTTTCAATTATATTTTAACTAGGATCAATCATCATCTATCAGGTCAATAAATGTCAGAAATATATATGCAACAACATCATGCTAAAAAGAACAATTTAAACATCATTAAATTATTGTTTCTTTGTGACTATTATTTTTTAAAATTAAATATTCAATTATTGAGGGTATTATTAATCGACTTGAAAATTATGTGCCAACTTCGAAGAAAATAATTGGAATTTCTTTGAAAAAATGGAGGTGATCTAGTAGAAGCCACAGCACTTAGATCTTGTCTTAGCATTCTTGGAACGACTTATTCTTCCTTCTAAACATGCGTATTCTCCCACTCTTATTAGATCTGCTTGGTAAAATTTAAACAATTCAAATTAAAGAACAATTTTACACTGTAACTTTTATCTCAGTATTACAGAATTAAAACCAATATTTACATATAAATATTTATAGAATTGTATTCTACTTCTAGGAATGGATATAAGCATTTTCAGCAAAAGGTTTCTCTAATTCCAACACCCAAGACTATTCAGGGATTGCTATGTCCTTTTACAGGATCATTAAATACAGAAACCATCCGGTCAATATGCTTGCAAATCAACAGATTTTTATATTCTAACAAAATTCAAATTTAGATTTAAATAATTTATTAAGAAAATTCGCATCTAAAGTGAGCTTATTCACAGTGTTCTTCTCCTTGAAATTTTTTCCAATGATACTCAACACAAAGTAATTTTTATTTTGTTTGATAAGGTTTATGACAAACCCAGTTGCCAACTACGAGGTGGTCATTTATTTGGAAAGGCAGTTGATGATCCAGATAAATTAGCTAGAACTGTTTAAACTTTTATGGTAAAACCTCTTATTGGAGAACCATTTTTTGTGAAAATGCTGCTTGATTTGGACTTTGAATGCTAAATTTCTAAAGATTTATCTCGTGAATTAATTCATATTATTGAAGATGCTGGATGTTTGGCCTTAGGAGCAATCTGCGACAATAATATTTATTGATTTTTGAGTCAACCATAAAAATATTTCGTTTATTTGTGGTGAAGAGTTTTATAATAGATCATTCATTTTATGAAGAGTTTTCGCAACAATTTTATAAGTGAATCTACAAAAAGACTGAAAGGCACAAAATTTAAAGTTATTTATTTTTTTTCAACACCAATTTACTAAAAATATGTGCCTTTTAGAGGTTATTAATGGTAACAACGTTGTTGCTTCATGGAATGACTTAATTTATATATATGATGTGGAATTTACTTCATTGCGACGTCATGGAATAACCTACAGTGCTCTTTTTCTAAGGTCTCTTTTAAGATTTTTAATGAAAAAACAGTTGCCTGTCTTCGTCTGGAGTCAAAGGATTCTACTGCTGACTATATCCAATATTTTACCAATATATTCAACACGTTAAATGTACTATCACCCACAGAATATCGACTTCGGGATAAGTTTAGCGAACTATTTCGTGATCTTCATGATTTTCGATTGAATTTTCTTTTACAGGCTGCAAATGTAGTTAGATGCATGAGGATTTTAGCTCCTAAAACTGTTAGAAATTTACAATTGATAGTGGATGCGGCGTCAGAATTTTCCAGAACATTAGTAGGTCTAGTAGAGTTGGTGAAACATCTTCTTTCAAATAATTAATTGTGCTATGTAATGTTGGTATCAAAACAAAGAATGCATTTTAATGTACCACGTATATACTGTATATATTTGTAAATTGTTATTTTATTAGTTACGAAATAAGTTCATCTTTATTATACAACTATAACTATACAGGGGCATTTTTTGTAAAATATTTATATTACTTCAAAGTATCTTTTAGAATTAAAGGGAACATTGCGTAAGAAGGCAAAGACGGAGGAATTAGCTTTACGGAGAAGCCAGAACACATTTCCTGACCAAATTAAGTTTGCATCAAATTGAATTCTAAGATGAGTATGAGGAGGAGAAAAGTTCACAGGAAGAGAAAGATAAGAAGGGGGAGATACAGAAAAGGAAACACCACATGTCTTGGTTGAGCTAAAATGAAGATGGTTAACGGAAGACAAAGTAGACAAAAGCTCAAGATCAGAGGTAATATTGGATGCAAAAGAACTACCGAAGTTGAAAATCGCAGTGTCATTGACGTACAGTAGACAGGATGCGATGAGAACAAATTGAGGGAGGTTGTTGATAGCAACGAGGAAGAAGAGAACAGCAAAAACAGAACCTTGAGGAGCACCATTAGCGACAAGGGCAGAAGAAATAGATGAGTTGATTTTGGCACACTGACGAAGATTGGACAGGTAAGACTGGAAAAGCTTGATGAAATTAGCATCAAAGCCAAATAGACTTAATTTGTCAAGAAGAATAGAGTGAGGGAGCCGATCAAAAGCTTTAGAAATGTCAAGAAAGATAATGCAACCAGGATCATTACGATCAGAGTGGAAATAGCAGTTTTCAATCAGAGTGAGCAAGTTAGTGATGGTAGAACGCTCTGGAAGGTTACCATGCTGAGAAGGGGAGAGGAGGTGACGAATCTTAGGGAAAACATAACGCAAGACAAGGCGCCCAGAGATTATTGACAGCCGAAAAAGTATAGCTATTGGACGATAGGAAGTGACTTGAGAAGAGGGGAACTGATTGGATTTTAAGAGTGGGGAGATCCAAGATGTTTCCTGCAAGGCGGAAAACGCTTAGAGAAGCAAATGAAAAATAGATGCTTTAAATTGATGGGAAAAGTTGAGGAGGTTTCGTGAATTACAAAAAATAGGACGCCATCAGGATAGCAAGGACTAGACAACTTGCAGGGCTTAAGAATGAGAGAAATATCATGGGCGTTGAAGACGATGTCACATAGGCGAATTTGTGGAGAGGTGGCAGGAGAACCAGGATAGAGAAAGACAGGATCAGAGAAATTCAAGGCAAAATAGGCATTGAAAAGATCAGCCTTCTTCAAATCCGAGTGAGCAGAAAGAAGGTTCCATTTCAAGCTGGGGAGATCAAGTTTGGAATGAAGGGAACGCAAGAAAGAATAAGAATCTTGAAGAAATCCCGAAGAGAATTTGGACAGCAGAGAGATTTTTGTCGAGTTCCATGAAGTTGATGACATCTTCTGCGATAGAAGAGAGTTTCAAGGAATTGGAAGGACCAAAACGGAGTTTGAAAGTTTCGAATTTATTCAAAGTGTGTACAATACGGGACGGGGAATAGAAAAGCTGAGAAACACGCTTTTTTCGACAACGAATAACAAAGTAAGAAATAACTTGGTGAATGAAGGTGTACCAGTCATCAGCAGAGAACGTGCTATTAAAAATTGGTAATGAAGAAGAAAGGGCACCGTTTAGAGATACAAAGTCACTGCTAGATCGAGCACATTGAGGAGCAGCTGGACAAGCTGCTGGGGTAATAGAATTGACAGACAGGTTGAAGTGAACAAATGAGTGATCAGACAGTTTAACTGGAACAGAGACTACAGTGGTGTCAAAAATGTGACCAGGGGCAGACCACAAGTTGTTCAAAAGAGTAGGAAGCAAAAGATTCATGACATCTGACTCATAGGCGTCATTAGAGTTAATTGTATTCCAGCAAACATTAGGAAGGTCGCCACAGATGAGGAGATGGGGAGGAGTGTGAAATCGAAGTTGACGATAAGGAGTGATAGACTGATAATGAAAGTACTTACGCATGGATGAAAAATCAGCAAGCGGGCAAATATAAGGACTGTTGGAATGAGGGTTGTAAACACAGAGAAGATAAACAATGTGATCAATGAGAACAACAGCACAGCCGCAACAGAAATCACAGGAAAAATAATCGAAGGAGAGGGGGTGTCAAGAATAGGGCGACGTGAGGCAATCAGAACACTACCATGACGACCATTAGAACTAAGTGTGGAGTTAGGAAAAATATCACTATCAGCAACAGAAGGATCAAGTCAACACAGGAGACTACAAGAAGTTGTAAAAACTGAGACGACGGTTTAATGAAACAAGAGCATTGGCGAGCATAAAAGAGAAGCCAGGAGTTGCAATGAGGAGTAAATTTCAAGCTAGGATGTGCAAGTAGTCAATCACAACGAGAAGCATCGCGACGGTGGGGATGAAGGTCAAATGATTTGCGCACAGCATCAGAGAGGCGATAGTATCGGACCAAGAGGCCATCTCACCACACTTCAGGATTAAAGAGGACACAATGAGACTCTTGAGTAAATTCTATATGGAAAGATGAAAATGGAGAATCAGTACGGGGTGGGATGGGAAGTCATCAAATTGAAGTGAGGAGGAACGGAGGTGATCAACAACATCAGAAGCAGAAACAGTTGGCGAAACGGCCAAAATAGATGTGAGCTGTGCGAGCACGATGAGGAAGAGAACTAATAGAGACAGCAGGGAGTTGACAAGAAGAACTGGTACCAAGGATGAGATGAAAGTGATTAGTAGGTGAAGAACTTGGGGCAGAGTGATTGGGACGATTAGGAATGGTACTTGAAGCGGAAATACTGCAGGAGAACATTTTCGATTGAATGGACAAGACATCAGAGGTGACGACAAGACAAGATTGGAAGGCCTGACGTTGGAAGACTGGTGCAAACTGGACAGGGATAAGACAGCTCGGCGAAGCAGAGATATAAAAAATAGCATAAAATAATGATTTCTATTCTAGCTAATTGAATTTTAGAAACCATATTTTCCAATTATTTGCGAAAATAACGCATTTTCACCTATACTTCCCATTTTTGTTGACTTGTGATAGGGCCTATGACATGGATTAAATATGTTTTTCGCCCAGTGACCCCAAAAACCTAAACTGTGACCCGACTCGTAGTTCAAAGCGGATAGGTTTGATCCTTAAACCGCAATGAGCGGCTAAATGAAAGGCTAATAATAGATTACATATGAAAGCTATCATGTCGTTAGGAGTATAAAGTCTTTATTATAACCCGTATTAAAATATTTACTTACAATGGAACGCTTTTCTCCCAAATTTGATCTCCAGCACTTGAGCCAGAAAGATTAGTAAAATTTGGAGAATCTGTATAATGAATCAAACATTTCTGAACCCAAAAAGCGCTTCCCCATTTTAGAAAGGGATTAACAATGAAGTAGAAACCTAAAAATAAATTCGAATATTTTACAGAAGATGCTAATGAGCAACGTTGAAAGCGAAAACCAAAACCCGGTCACAATATATTTACTATTATTGGCGTTTGCGCCCAACATTAAAAAATTACTGTCACAACATTTACGTGAAATGAAAAATTATCAACGTGATATACAGTTGTCATTTACAGCAAACTCCATCAATACCGGAAACAAAAAGCATATCAGTCGGAATTTACAGCATTGATAAGAAAACATGATAAATGATAATTCATTTTTGAGTTATAACTAGAGTGACCAAAATGCAATTAATGCAAAATTGAATTTAATTCAGAATATCTCAAAAAATTCCACTAATTTTAAGTGGTAATGCAGTCTAATTTAAAGATTTATGAATGCAATAAATGCCATTTTAATGAAATTAATATTATAATTTTAAAAATTATTTAAGATTATTTGGTAGGTATAAATTGGCATAATTCCGATTTTATTTAGGATTATTTATTCTGATGGGAACTAGAACTGTGTTCTGAGGTACCCCACTGTTAGTTATAACAAATTTTGATTTTTTTACCATTCTACACACTAATTTACGTTACTTTTGTGGCATATCTATATCAAAATTGCGCTATGAAATTGAAAGGACATTATCTACACCCCTGGACAAAAATAACCGTAACACATATTAAAAATGAAAAAATCAATGTTTTGTGAAGGAATAAAAGTTTTATATAAAAAATAATGACTATAGCAATGTAGTTTCCTATAATTCATTCTGTTTTATTTATTTTCTGCAACTTATTTTCACACCACACAATTCCTATACGCAATTGTGTGGTGTGACTATACACATTGTATGACGCAGTGTATGTACGAAACTGTATGACGCATTCATTATATTGAAGTGCGTGTTTGCAGACAAGCACTTCAAGCGTCTACAGATTAATTTTCTTGACTGCGTAGCTGTGCAAACAAATACACAGTGTAGTGGCTACCTAAGAAGCCAGGTAGAGGCGTGTAAGCTACTGTCATTGGCCAATAGTTAATCTGTCACTCAGATGACGTTTGCTTGTCAAAAGGAGCATTATATCAGACAATTTAATGCAAATAAGACTCACAATTTTGTTCTTGTTAGCTAGAGATATGCGTCTTACACACGATCAGCGTTTGCAAATTGTCACGCTTTCTGAAGAAGGATGGTCCTATAGAGCTCTGAGTGAGCGTTTCAACGTGAGAGCTGCTACGATTTCTGATCTTATGCAAAAGTATCGCGCAAATGGCAACTTGGATGATCGTCATCGCTCTGGAAGGCCCAGGAAGTCGACAAAAAGGCAAGATCGCGCTCTTCTTCGTTTATCATCACGAAGCCCTCAGCGAACCAGTCGTTCTTTGAATCAACAATGGACTCAGACCTCAGATGTGCAAGTCAGTGCACAAACAGTTAGGCGACGATTATTTGACTCTGGTGTTTACTCATATGTGGCACCCAAAAAACCACTCCTAACAGCTCTACATCGTCAGAGGCGTGTTGAATGGGCTCGGCATCATATTCAATGGACGCCTGAACAGTGGAATAGAGTTCTTTTTTCCGATGAGTCGCCTCTCCACCTGGTACAGACCACTCAACGACGTTATATTCGAAGTCGCCAAGGTAGAGCACGTTTCACGCACATTATTCAACCTCAACTTCAAGGTCGTGGTGGAAGTATCATGCTCTGGGGTGCTTTTCACAGTGGTGGAGTTCTCCCCTTGGTCCGTCTTGAAGGTGCTATTAATGCTCAAGTTTATCTGAATGTCCTTCGAGAGCATGTCCAACCCTTTTTTAATCATCACCAAGGCTTTACCTTCCAACAAGACAATGCCCGCCCTCACACAGCAAGGGTTACACTCCGATATTTCGAAGACAATGCCATCACCGTCCTGCCCTGGCCAGCCAACAGTCCTGATCTCAACCCCATCGAGAATCTGTGGGACGCTTTGAAGAGAGAGCTAGACCAGAGGGTTATACACGGTCTTCAGGAGCTGTTCAACACTGCCAGCGAAGTTTTTGCTGCCTTCACTCCCGAGAGACTGCAGACGTTAGTCAACAGTATGCCTAGACGATGTCAACAGGTTATCGATAGAAATGGCTACCACACAGACTATTGAACTCCCTATGGCCCCACTAATCACGAGAACGCAACAACGGCCCTTTTCAGGGCCACCACTTAATGATTGATGCTCTGACCAATTTTGGTTCAAATATATTTATAAATAATTATTTTATAAATGATTCATTTACTTATACTTGAATAAAATTAAATGTTACGGTTATTTTTGTCCAGGGGTGTAAATATCTTCACTGCATTATTCAAAACCGATGAAAGTTTTCACTTACTAAACATTTAACAATTGAAAATCACAACATATTTTACAATAAGATATATTTTTATAATGTACAAAGTCAGAGGCATTTGATGAAATAGAGTTGCTATTTTTCATTACAATTACCTTAAAAAATTGCATTATAATATCAGTCAATTGAAGAATCTCATATTCAATGGTTTTTTTTGAAATTCAATATTATTTGAAGATGCAACTTTTAAACAATTTTTATCAATAAACTAAAAAGCGAAATTTGATATCTCCAACAATTTATTGATTGCATACACATATAGAGTATGCAAATATATATAAATAATTATCTCACCTAAATTTAATATCCAATAAAATTGTGAATAAAAAATCCTTTAAAAAATATATTCAACAATCTCAATTCTATATCTGTGAGAAATAATTTGAAAATATCAAAAACAAAATCAGTTCAATCTAACTCTACAAATCCGCTGGCTTGAAAATTTGTCAAACTACAAACCATAAAAACATTACGCAGAAAATCCTTTGAACATTGGATACCTACAACGATTAGAAAAAATTGAATGTAGTCTAATCATATTATATTATGTTGCTACTAAGCCATTTTAAATACTCATAAAACGATATTTAGATTAGGTTTATAAACGTTTCTGTATACATGAATTATAGTATTGATATCTATATTTCAATTGCTTAACTATTGATAAATTTAAGGTTCGCCATAATAGTATTATAGGAAATACAGTATTACCAAAATTTGAAGGAAAGAATGGTCGTGGTTTCTGAAAATTTATACTAAATTATAATGCAAAGAATCAATTTTTCATCGAAAATGTAACGAAAATGTAATTTCTGTAAAAAGTTTTAAATTCTCTAATTCCAAATGTTCAGGTAATGAGGAGCTCGTAATCCCATTGGAGGAACAAATAATGTTAACAGATTCATTCTATGTAAATAGATTCCTCAAATACGTAAAATCCTGCCCTATCCCAAGCAATCAATCCAGTTTGCGACCAGTAATGAACGAAGAAATATTTATTGTTGCAATATCGTATATAAACGAATATACTAAAAAGTGCTGATAAAACAACAACTGCAACAACAGTGTCAAAAAAGTACAATGCACAAAGCAAAAGTGAATATTTACAGAAATTGATATCTACAATATATTTACAAATATTTCAAATTGTTGTTAGTTACACAAATTATGAAAACTATATCCTGACTAAGCCTTATTGCTAATTTTGCAGTAAATGAGAGCAAATGTAATCCCCAATTTCCATTTATACATTCCGCTTATCTAGTTTTCTTATATATAATGGCAAGTTATTCAAATTCTTAATTGTGCAATTTAGGAGTGATTTATTAAATAATATCTCTTTGAACTTTATTGAAAGAACTACTCAAATAAGAGCATACATTGAATTTTGTCAAAAGCTAACCGTTTGTTTGCAATATCCCATAATTTAATTAAAGAAAATTATTTAATATATGAGGAAGCATCAGGAAAATTTTTCTTATCTTTGAAATTTTTTGATGATTTATTTGGATTGGAGCACATCTCCTCGACCATTCTATTTGCGAATCTGATTTATCTAGCAATGATTTTTTAGGTTGTTAAAAAGAACAGTACAGTGTAAAAGGTGGCTCATTACTACGGCATTACTCGATTAATTTGGGTATATTAGAAANTGATTGATGCTCTGACCAATTTTGGTTCAAATATATTTATAAATAATTATTTTATAAATGATTCATTTACTTATACTTGAATTAAATTAAGTGTTACGGTTATTTTTGTCCAGGGGTGTAAAAGTTGATCATCTCATTGCCTCTGTTAAAGGGCTTTTGGTGAAGCGCGCGGAGAAAAACTTTGAAGCTGAATAGGTTAGATAACGATTATAAGGAAGGAAAAATTGTTTGCATCTCTATTTGAGTTTGTGGGGAATCGTAGTATTTTTATACTATTAGTGAAGCAAACTCATACTTGATTAATTTTCAAATTCAGAGTGATTCCGTCAATATTAGACACTTAAATTGAAATCGCCATGATATAGAAATTTAGTTTTTCTACGAATTCCCTACCAACATATTGCATGCTCAATCGTTATTCTACTGCAGGTGTTGCCATTGAGCGCAGTTTTTCACAACACGATATAAAATTCACAAAACCCAATGTTTTTTTCATTTTTGTAATGCATTTTTGAAGTAAATCTAAGTGCTTTCAACTTCTATTTTTTCAAATTTGCATGTACATGCATGCATATAATATGTAATGCACGTAAATTCGTATTTTCAAAAACAAATGGGATTTTTGTAATTTTATATTTCTTCTTTTAATTTATTAGCGCACCATTTGGATTTTTCTTGCAATCTTTTGGTCGCCCTAGTTATAACTAATAGAAAATGCCTTTAACATCAACTCATAACCTTCGTGTATTAAACTAATACATTTGGTAAATAGGATTGAAAATTCTCTAAGGTGAAATTCAACGTCGATAATCAGAACATATTGACAATCATCTTGCGCTTAGAACTTTGTCAACACTATAATATTAAAATCGTTTCGTTTCTTAAAATGCATATTATGAATGAGAATGAAAGGTTATTGGCGGTTTTCATCAGACCACTCTTGAAGAAACTGATTAGATTCGTTTAAAAGTCAATGTTAACTTGAATAAATCTTAACACCGGAATAAAAAATATGGGAAGATAATTGCTCTGGCTAAGAATACACATGGAAACACTATAAGAAACAGGAACGTTTCTACTCTTGAAGATCACATTAAAAGAACATTTGCTATTCCAACTGATGTTAACAGCAGCATTTCATTCACCTAGAATGTGTTTAAAGATCAGCATACCTGAATTCAACGTAAAATGTGGCGCCATTCAAAAGTTACATTATATAGAAAACGGTTACATCCCATTGGAGGTACGGATGCATTAACAAAATGGTTTCTCATTCAATACAATTAGAAAGATAACATTTGTTCACAATAATTCGACGAATTAATGATTTGTTATTGTATTGAAGAAATTACTATTTCAAAATTGACTAGCACTACTTGAAAGAGAATATTAGATAAATCAAATTATAATACTACAAATTTCGGTTAAGTAACAAAATCTATATAGTAATTATAATCAATTTGTATACTTGTGTTTTGGTACAAATTTGCTTCATATTGCTGGACATTTAGTGTTTGTTCTGTACTAACCGTTGTTAATAAATTGAAAGATCTCTTCGCTTGCACAAAGAAACCTTGTTCGGAATTTCCTATCAAAATAATGTTTATATTTGATGGGCTCTACATGATTGATGGATTATGGAAGGACAACCAAATAATCGAACGATTTTATACCTAATTACCAAAGACGTTGATTGATTTAAAAAATACACACTTGAAACTAACTCTTAAAAAGCACAGTTTCTCGCCTTCGAGGAAAACAAATAAACCAGTGACTCTTAAGCCATATTTCTAATTGATGTGTTTGTTCTCAAAATTGGCGTATTCTCAGTCTCCAAATTTTTTGATAGACAGTAGCAGGAAATATCATCCGTAAACAACAAGAGATTAAAATGTGAAGTTGAAATATTTCAGCTTCAATAATTGGCGTTTTGTACGAATGTTGGCTATTAGAAGTAAGCAATTGAGTTCAAGTAGCGATAAAGCCCGGTTTACATGATAAGTTTTTCCTGATGAACTTGTCTCTATTTACGATGCAACAATCAGATCAACTAAAGCTTAACAAAATGCTCGATGACTAAACTACAAGTAATTATCTCGTGCTAATTTTCGCCTACACGATAAGTTTTCTCTTACATAGAGGAAGTCATTATGGAAACTTATTGTGTAAATGGGTCTTAATACTCGTGCATGGAAATTAATTCGCCTTGAAAGTAAAATCGACAGTTTGGACACCCTTCATTAAAGGTAAAACGTCCATTATCTATTTAATGTTACTAAACAGACAATTATTAAAATAAGACAAAAACCTGAAGTGCCTTTCAATTTTAATAACTTCCAAGTAGTTGGATGACGAAGGCCAACGTTGCTAAAATTTTCTTGGGAGAACTGTGATTTGACATCACAATGCTAAATCACTAATTATACAATATAAACTTAACAAAAACTACTTCAATATTTGGATGATGAAATTTGGGACTATCGAAATCAATTATATCATAATTTGATTGAGACTCTCCACGATAAGATTTAAAAAAATTAAAGCATTTACGGAAAGCGTCAACATCTCCATCTTTGCCCATGCTTAAAATAAAATGCAAAATAATTGTACTAACAGAATCCTGAGAATAACTTTCTAAACAATGTTATTTTATTTTCGTTGCCCAAAGAGTAAAAGTGAAAACAAGTTGCTTCACATTTTTTCTGAAAATATAGCCTCGGTGTTAACTGTATTTAATTAAAAAACCAAGGCGAAATTAAATCCAATTATTGCTGTATTGATTAAGATCGTTCTGCATCAATTCAGGGTCCTGTCACAGTCATAATGTAGAATCACTGGGGTGTGATTCTAGCGAACTCAAAGAGAATACAGTTCAAACTATTTTCTATTTACAAAATGCTTTCGGCTTTATATATACAATATTTACAATATGTACAAATATTACAACTACCAGTCACTAACAAGAAAAGCGCGAGGTCTGGCCGATAAATAGTAACAACTACCAGCGATGCTACAATAATGCAACATTGTAATACATTTATTGGCACATAATTTCCTCACAATATTGCAATATATTGTAATACTATTTAGTCCAGGATATACATTGAAATAAGTGAAGTTTAAAACCCAAATGTATGTATATTGCTTACAAACTAGCTCAAGCTTCAATTTGGAACACGTAAAATATTTTTCCAATAACCAATGAAAGTCAAGCATTTACTTTATATTGCACTTCTATAAAAATTATCACGGCGATTGCAAACTTGTTTTTGCAACGTAAAATATCTTTGATATATACATGAGAACCCAACCCTAGCTCACACCTATATATATATATATATATATTATATATATATATATATATATATTCATTGTAAAAAACAAGAAATATTTTATGTAGACATGTTTCGAGTGTCTCCACTCATCGTCAGTACAAACTAAAATAATATGGTGGTAAATACAAATTTTATGATTTTAAAATTGTAATTCGTAGATCTTATACGATATTTAGTCTTTGACATAATTGTTTATTTAATAGATTCTCCTTAGTTTCTTTTATCAATATAGCTTCTGCAATTTTTGTATGCTTGGTTTTCATTAAAATAGTAAAGTTCTTCCTCTTAGGTGCATGTTCATGGCAATATATTTCTGATCGAAGATGACCTCGCATATGCTCTGAAATTCTGTATTCCAATTGCCTTCTCGTTTCCCCAATGTATGAACTTTCACATTCATCACATTTATAATTGTATACGCATGAGGAAACTAAAGGAGTTGGAATAGAGTCTTTGTTTTTGAGAAAATGCGAAGTTTTCAAAGTTTGAAATATTGGCATAATCTTGACACTTAATTCTTGGTTACATTGTTTTATCTTCTTTTTTAAGGTAGTTACAGAATTTGATGTAATATACGGTAGTTTCCAAGTTATTCTCCTTTCTAATTGATCTTTTCTTGGTTGTGATTTATTAAGAAATATTCTATCCATTTCCGATTTAATCATTTTTTGTGGATATCCGTTTCTTAACAAGATGTTTGATAGT
>CABFPE010000119.1:705038-716324 GCA_900660155.1 Hofstenia miamia | reverse complement strand
TATATATATATATATATATATATATCCCGATCTACCCAAAAATCACGCAGAATTTCAATATATTTAATTAGCATAACATCGAAACAAATCCAAAACAAATATGTAATGATTATGTAATGAAATAACTCGAGTTTGCAATTGTTTAATGGCAACTCAATTGTTTTCAACAACGCACACCGGTATATCATGTAAATTCAACCCAGAACGCCGTAGTTCATCCTTGTCCGCATTAATAATGTAAGTTGCCAGCCAGTTCTGCGGAAAACATCTGGCTATGATGCGATCGTTAGGAAAGTTTGGAGAAGCGTTGTGGCAGCAATATAAAGTGGCGAGGATTCCATCTTGTTCGAAAACTATAGATTTCTTCTGTCGTTTGGCTTTTAGGTGACTTTTTATAGGCGGGAAGCTTAGCAATATGCGATTGTTGATTGTCCAAGTGTTCTAGTAGCTCTATTCGCGTTTTCAAATCCATAGCACTTGTAATCTACAATGTACAATTGAAAAAAGTGACACTTTACAGAACACACTCCGCATATATATATACACCATGTACATACTACATGAAATATTTCTATTCGCTGAATATATTAATTACATCTACATAATTTTTTATTGAAATCCTGCATGGCTTTTGGGTAGAACGGTACAATTATATCTCGCTCTTTATGCACATAGAATTTATATACATTAATCGCACTGTTTGTATTAATTTTACATATATCGCACTCATTGTGCAGACCAGATGACTTTTTCAATACAAATTCTTAATCATATATGCTGCAATTATATAAATGAATTAGAAATGAAAAAAACAAAAATCATTTGATTTTGTAGTGGAGCATAAGATACATCATAACATATCACACTGAAATAATCGCAAAAATTGAAGTTTGATTAGTGCCTTATTGTTTGTCGATTTCTTGGTTTTTTTGAAGAAAATGGTTCTTCAGGATTTAGCAACACATTACTATAAAATCATGAGAGTATCTTAAAGTCCGATTCGCCCTTCCTAAGCTATGTAATATTGTATGACAGGTCAATTGTATTTCCCGTCTAAGTATAATGAGGACATAAGATCTCTTCTAAGTTATCTCTTCTTGAGATGTATGAGTCCCACAAATTAAATATGCGAAAGAACTCTACTTAAACGTGCAATTAAACTTTTTTATCAGGAGACGAGTTTTTGTTGATCTTGCACCTTCCTGGGTGTTTTTAAAACATCCAAATACAGGTAAGGGTTGAAACTTCAGAAATTATTTTAAGCTAATTCATCATATAGTTCATCCAAGGTATTTCAATCCTGTGAATTTGAATTAGCATATTATATTTTGCTCCAGTTTTGAACTGCACGATACAATTTGCTTTCTATTGATAGGTTAGTTCGTTGATTTTTGATAACCAGTTCCATTGACTAATAGCTTATTTTATAGTTGAGAAAATCAGCTTTCCAATGAAACCAAGCTCTGCTGATTAGGTGTAGGAAAATAAAAGATAAACAATGTTTAATGCACTGTTATACAAAGTTTGTTGATAACATCACCAGTTTTTCACAAAAATGAATTTTATTAACATACATGTAATTATGGCAAGTACTTCTCCCAATCATAAGTACATGTATATTTACTTGTGAAATGTCACATTTGCAAGATGAATCATTATATGAAATGTTATTTCAATGCAAAAATTTACATTCCATCTTATTCTGAAAAATAGAGGCCCAATAGTCAAATTTTAGGCGCTATTTATTAGCTAAAATTGGCTTTATGTGCAGTTTTAGCAGGTTTGCATTTGTACAAACAACACTATTAATAAATTAGATGTATATTTGATGCACCACCATTATTTTGTTTTAGAATTATGATATTTAACAAGATCGCAGTCAATGTTAGTTTATATACCAGTTTTGTAATTCTACCTTGTACTCAGGTGCTCCTTCTTTTAAATTGCAGTTAACCATTAATGATTTATCTCCTCTTCAGATTTCTCTTACAATTTACTTGAAGCATATTAATAAATAATCATCCAACAATAAACTTTTCCTTTTATTGATTTTCCAACGAATGTACTAAATTTGTCCACCAAATATATGATTTCTGGATATTATTTGAAACGTACTATTTTAATTGTCTTGAAGTTTCTTTTTAAATCGAGGTCTTATTAGGTTTATATTCTAATATTTTATTAATTTGATGTATTTATACGAATTTTTTCAGGAAAGGCAAAGAGAAAGAGTTTGATCGATGGGAGAAATTTGACGCTTCTCAGGATAAATTTTGCCTTCTTGACGGTAATTACTCAATGTTTCTTATACATCTGTATAGTGCAGACTAGTGATCATATTTAATGAAACACCATTTTATGAATATTGACAAAATGTGTTATTCGACTACAGGAAGATTGAAAATAGGCGAACGAAATTGAAGTTTATTTATCCATCATAACTATATTTAGAGAAATTTTTATCCTCTTCAATGAAAACACAATAGACTTCATAATTGGGACATGTTTT
Source organism: Hofstenia miamia (assembly GCA_900660155.1). Lineage (NCBI taxonomy): Eukaryota > Metazoa > Xenacoelomorpha > Acoela > Hofsteniidae > Hofstenia > Hofstenia miamia. Next base: position 713,815 of record CABFPE010000119.1, on the reverse strand, counting down.
AACAAAACAGCTGATAATCGTTTTAATTTCTCTAATATTAAGTATGTAATGTTTAATAATTCTATAATGATCTTCGATTTAAAAGTAATAAATAAAAACTCGAAATAAGGCATTTTTAGATTATTTCGTTATTGCAAATACGCATTTCATGCTTCAAAAATTCATCTCTGATAGTTTTCCGACCACAGCCTTTGTTTGCACAATTTGAAAGACAAATTTAATCAGAAGAGAAAAGCACGTGGAAGTTTTTGCAAATTTTAACGAAAGTCTTTAAAATGTTCCATGGGATCAAGTATCTCATATGAGTTCCGCTAGTGAAATCAGGGGCGTCGCCAGCTTTTTAAAGTAACTTGGATCAAATCGTGGAAGGGAACAACATTATACATCATACAAAAATATAGTTCATTATCTAACAGGATGCCATCCTGTTCTATTTAACAACAAAATCCACTTAATATTTTGAAATTTATACAAAAATTGAAATATTACAACATTTCAATTAACATAATCATGTCTTTAAAATGACACACCCAATCTGAAAGACTTAGCGTGGTCAAATAGTGTCATAGCAATTTCCCAATATCAAGTTCTGATAATTCCTTTGCAGCTAAGTCATCCAAACTTACAAAAATGTTCTTTTATAATAATATTTTCATCACTGCATGAACTTTCAAATGCAAATTTTTTACTGATGACACCCCTTAACAGTTGAGGCTCAATTGTTACCATAACTTGTTAAATGTACATGTTATTTTATGTTTCTGCACATAAATTCGCCTTGCAAGATTTTTCATACAAAATTTGAAAATTGCATAAGACCTTAAACAATCCACAATCGGACCATAATTTGCTAGCATCCGAGTGGAAATTGCTCAAGATTAAAGTACTATTTTTTATAAACCTGCTCATTTTGTTGTATCATGCTTTACTTGAATTTTAACTTTTTGATATTATATTTAAGATAATTTTCGAAATACATGAGGTAAGTATTCAAAAATATATTTGACCTCGATAAAAATTTTTTTTACTGAGATCGAACTAAAGTTAAGCTTCGATCATCAAGGATTGCATATCTGAATAACATATTAACAAGTTATTTAATGTAGTTGCAAACCCTCAACAAAATCCTATTATCTTGTGGCGTAACAAAGATCAAAGTTTTGGAAGACTTGAGGGTGTTGTATTTTTTCACGGGGTGCCTGCAACGAAGTCATAATAAAGTATTTGCCAAAACTATTTCATTTGCTCTCATTCTAATTGTAGAATCACACTGAGGGGTTCTAGCGAACAAGAGAACGTGGTTAAACTATTTCTCCATTTACAGAGGCTTGTGTGTCTTATATACAATCCGTATTTACAATATTTACAAACATGAAAACAACTGGCCCCTAGTCAACACGAAAACGCGTGATCTGGCCGATAAATAACTACCGACTGATGTTACACTAACCTGTATCATTTCACTTAAAGTAGGGATTTTACAAAGACAAAATATATCTATCTCATGAAAAAATTAGATTTTTAATAATTTTGATTAGATAATTTCTAAAAAGAGCCTCCTTGGCTGAGCATCAATAGTATCAAATTTGTTAATTTGAATACCAACTATTTTGCAGAACATCTACTTCTCGGTTGGCATGACTTCCCATATAAAAACAAAAGTCTTTAACAGGAACTACATGTACATTATTGTAATTTTCGTCATTATTATTCGTGAAAGTAGTTGATTCTGTTCCAGTATTGTAACAGTTGAAGACATGGCCTGATTTTTTAGCTTGTTCCAGTGCTCTAACCTAATTTAGTACAGACTATTAAAGAAATAGTGAATTTCCAATTGTCTTAATCGAATGGATTAGAGCCCATTAGAAATGCGTCCAGACTTTCATCATTTTGTTGCTTTCGTGTAGTTAAAAGATGAAGAGCAAATGTCTCATTCTTAGATTTGATGTATAATTTCTCAATACATAGTCATATACAAATGGAAAGATGCAGTTTACCAAGGTGTTCAACTTAGTGGAATTAAGAGAGTCAGTAGTTAAAATAAAGTTTCAAAAAATTCTATGCCAGTGCAATTCGGCTCTGCATCGAAACATTCAGATCGTAGAAATTTCAACTTTTGAGGGTTAACAATATGGTAATTAAATTGTAGTAAGATAAGATAGTAGGATTTCTTTGCCATAAAATTTCATTGTAAAAGTAAATAATCTTAGCACTATTAAAACTTCTTTACGACGAAGATGTCAACAGAAATCATCATCAAAAAATGGACATGATGTAATCAAAACAAAAAATCTAGGGGGTGCAAAGTTTGCAGCAAGATTTGATTTTTGCAAAATAATACCTTCGATAAGTTTTGTACAGTATCCTATGAGTATTTACAATATCCGATGACAGAGATAAGAAAGAAACAACCATGTTGTTCAAGTACACCTGCAGTTTCATAATTAAAGGTTTTGAGTGCTAACTTCACATTTTCCAATTCAATCATTGCTGAAGACAGAATTGTAAAACAATTGGGATAGCTTAATTTCTGAAGAAAGTTCTGATTTATACAAAGCTATTATACTATGAAAGTCTGTTTGGCTATATTCAAGAACGTTTTCAAAGTCGAGCTTGTTATTTTTCTAAAGATTACGAACACATTTTAAATTATGTACTTTATTATTTATCAAAATGAATGTACGATTTTCTTGTATTAAGGATTTTCCCATTAACAAAACAGATACATTACTTTACACATTTGCAAATGTCAATTGATTAACTTTAGGGCTTTTAGAATTGCAACATGAAGTCAATGTTCTACTTTCTTTGGTTCATAGGGAAATCATTTTACGTTTCCAAATTGAATTTGGCTTTGGAGAATTTAATTTCTTTGTAAATATGATAAAGACAATTGGTCTTCACACAGTTTCATATTGTCATGGACTTCTATAGAGAACAAATATAGAACATGACCATATACTTTCATTCAATATTACAGTCAAGCATTCCTATCCCAAAGAATATTAGCATTGTAATTATGCTGCTTATTCCTTAAAAGCTAACCTAGAAATCCAAAAAATGACAAGCTAAACAACTGTCATTTAAGAATGAGAAAACAATCATTGCAATAATATTGTGTGGAAATTCTGCACCTATAAATGTATTGCAATATATTTTATTAGCTATATATTATGGAAAGGCCTGATACGTATCATAGCAAAAGTGTTTGTTTAAGAAAATGAATAAGTTGAAATTAGAGTGCGAGTATTACTTAATATATAATAACACGTTACACACGTATTGAATGAAACATTTGCAAAATACAAATCGTCGATAGTAGTCGCCACTAGTGATTGAGAAATTATTAAATTGAATGCCATCTACTAGAAATCAATTTGAGCTAGCATTGACAGACATACTATACTAGTTTGGCCAAGTTATTATGATAATTGAACTTTTTATTTCAAAATATGACTTTATTAGTTTAATCTATATTAAAACAGTAGGATTATACATTAATATGATGTAGGACCTTTTTTACTTTTAATAAACACCGATTTGATGTGGCATGCTCTCAATGAGTCTCTGACAGCGTTCTTTCATTCAATCACTAAGATGCTAATATGTATAAATGACTGTGGTGGGATTCTATTTTGACATTTAATCCTTCAAATAACTCAAGGCATCCACAGTGGAGTTCATGTTAGACGATTGCCACTCCATTCAAGAACTGGAACATTGTTGGACAACAAGAAAGTCATACAGGCTTTGTTGCTTCATTGTACAAGTTCGTTGCAATAATGTGAATTGCTGCCTCATCACTGAAGATTCTCTAAATTATCACAAAAAAATTCATGTCAGACAATTGCTAGGCCTTTCTCGATTGGTCNTACGTTTCCAAATTGAATTTGGCTTTGGAGAATTTAATTTCTTTGTAAATATGATAAAGACAATTGGTCTTCACACAGTTTCATATTGTCATGGACTTCTATAGAGAACAAATATAGAACATGACCATATACTTTCATTCAATATTACAGTCAAGCATTCCTATCCCAAAGAATATTAGCATTGTAATTATGCTGCTTATTCCTTAAAAGCTAACCTAGAAATCCAAAAAATGACAAGCTAAACAACTGTCATTTAAGAATGAGAAAACAATCATTGCAATAATATTGTGTGGAAATTCTGCACCTATAAATGTATTGCAATATATTTTATTAGCTATATATTATGGAAAGGCCTGATACGTATCATAGCAAAAGTGTTTGTTTAAGAAAATGAATAAGTTGAAATTAGAGTGCGAGTATTACTTAATATATAATAACACGTTACACACGTATTGAATGAAACATTTGCAAAATACAAATCGTCGATAGTAGTCGCCACTAGTGATTGAGAAATTATTAAATTGAATGCCATCTACTAGAAATCAATTTGAGCTAGCATTGACAGACATACTATACTAGTTTGGCCAAATTATTATGATAATTGAACTTTTTATTTCAAAATATGACTTTATTAGTTTAATCTATATTAAAACAGTAGGATTATACATTAATATGATGTAGGACCTTTTTTACTTTTAATAAACACCGATTTGATGTGGCATGCTCTCAATGAGTCTCTGACAGCGTTCTTTCATTCAATCACTAAGATGCTAATATGTATAAATGACTGTGGTGGGATTCTATTTTGACATTTAATCTTTCAAATAACTCAAGGCATCCACAGTGGAGTTCATGTTAGACGATTGCCACTCCATTCAAGAACTGGAACATTGTTGGACAACAAGAAAGTCATACAGGCTTTGTTGCTTCATTGTACAAGTTCGTTGCAATAATGTGAATTGCTGCCTCATCACTGAAGATTCTCTAAATTATCACAAAAAAATTCATGTCAGACAATTGCTAGGCCTTTCTCGATTGGTCAAATATCAATTATGTTGCAAGGCCCAATTATAGTGCTTTTTTGTGGGCCTTTGGAAGTTTTGTAGGTATTTGAGACCTATAGCCAGAATCAACCAGGCGTCAGCATACAGTTATTGTACTAACAGCCTTAGCCTCATTAAATTCCTCCTTTGCTCAGTAAATGTGCTCTACTCATTTTCAAAAAAAATATCGGTTATCAGTCTCACTGGTTTTTTTGTCTCCCACAGTTCCCTTTGCTTCTAGGGGAAATTAATGTGAACACTATTAGTGCATAGAATGTGTTGTAATTGTAAGCAACAAAAAATTTGGATAACAAAAAGACCATCATAATAATATGGCGAATATTGTACATTAACAACAATAAGCTGATACTTTTCCAGAAAAATAGCAAACCTAAATCGTTGCTTGAAGAGTTGGAGAAATATGAAATATTATATTGTTCTAATAACTAAAGAAATTTATGCATACTTCATTTTTAATGATATGCAATGTGAGATCGCTTTGAAACTATAAAACTATTGCTCGTTAGATCATTGTTTTCGGGTCGAGTTCGAGTTACTCGATTTGCAATTGAAAAATAAACTGAACTTTAAAATCATTGATTTCTTACAATATTTTCAAATAGATTTTCAATCGAGTTCGAATATTAGTGATTTCTCTTCCAAGTGTTTCTGATTGAGTTTTGCTAACTCATTTGAATTCGAATTTTTAGCATTCCTCGTACTAGAAAATCCTAGTTTAGATCCCAATGCGTTATACGGTAGTATTAATGTGCCAGTATTTATTGTAAGAAAATATGCAAATATATTTAGAGAACAGCTTCTATTTACACACAATTATTCACTGTATAGTAATATTTTAAAACAAGCACATATAACTTCAATATTTAAAAAGGTAAATAAAAATCTTTGTCAAAATTACCACACTCTACAGCAGTTACAAGCGCATTCTTTCTAAGTACGCAGATAAATAACAGTGCCAAACAGAGTCTTTGTTTATCTGCGAATTTTCATTGTTTTTATACAAATTTAGTGTCCTGATCTCGAATCTGAAGTTAGTTTTCGCATGCAACTAATATTTAGAAAGTTATTTAGAATTTAATTTTTTAGTATTGAGCGCATTATCATACTACTCATGAGATAAAATATGACTTCAGTTTATAAATATGTTAGTATATTTATAGATTCATATCTATTCTTTCTATATGTAAAGCATAAATTTGTATAATAACAATAAGTTATAGGACTTTAGTATCATTAGACATCTATATACGTGTACAAGAATATACTATGTTAGGTTAAATACATCTAGATAGTATGTGAAGCATGATCTACATGTATATTGTCAGGAAATCTACATATGGCTAGTTTAAAACACCTTTTTCGTCAAATGTTTCCCAGCCTATCTGGTGCTAATTTAAGTGAAGGTATATTTTCTGGATCACAGGTATGCCTGTGATCCTGCAGTCAATTATCCTAGAAAACGCATGACAACAGTTGAAAGGAATGTGTGAAAATCATTTAGATCTGTCGTTGAAGAGGTTCTTGCAATGATCATCATTATCAGAACGTGGTCGATAACTTGTTAAGATGTTNGATTGAATTTAGGTCCTTTCAGTGAAGAGCACGGGGAAAGGTTTCATCGAGGCATAAACGCATTAAGGAGAGATTCTATGGTCAATGGGCGACGACAATGATGAGCGATAATATTTGGCCTATTCGTCGTAATCATGAAAGTGTCTTCAAACAAAAAAAAAGCTTTTGTTCACATCAAGTTTTTTATCCCCGTGTATTAGTAAACGTTATTTCAAATCAAAACATGTATTCTTTCTTTAAACATATTTGTACTATGGTTATCTAAATCACAACTTAGTCAGAATCAAGAAAATTATTTGCACACATACACACTTGTATAGATGTGTGCATCTATAAGTTTTATAATCATGATGTCATATAAGTACTAAATACTTGTTATTTTGCTAATACTTTTTAATACGTACTATATATAGCTTATTAAATGCTTAATCAGCCTGTATAGTCTATATTCAAGTACACATTAAACTATTGACTTAAATTCAATGAATATAGGCAAACATTGCAAGCATTCTGTAGCCTAAGAAAACTATGGTTGAATAAAAAAACTATCCCCAGATTCGTGTTTTTCAGGATCAAATTGACTATAAACAACAAAAATATTGAGATAAACAAAATATTTGTAAAAAATTGGTTGCTAGTGAATTAGTTCAGAGTAGGAAAAAACACATCTGACGCTTCACTTCACATAATTGAAAATGTTAGATATAACTTGGATGATTATATGGGAAAAACGCTATTACAATGCTAGACTTTAACAAAGCAAATGATAGCGTTGATTTTACGATTCTTGGCAAAAACTATATGAGTACATTTTTGATACATTTAACCTAAAAATATCGAAAAAATATTTATCAACTTGTCTTTAGCAGCCCTATTTAAACTTAGTCGGAATTCAATTAAAAGTAAGTTCCAACAACTTAATATCTTGCCCCCAAAATATAACTTCGAATATATATGCTTAAGTAATGTGTTTACCACTATTAGTAACCAGACCACCATTATTATTGAAACAAAATTTTACAACTAGTAGATGTACATTTTAATATATAATCGAAAACTGAATTGAGAAAATATGGATTCAATCTAAAAAACGCATACATACCGAAAAGAACAATTCGCTTTCTATTTCTAACTGTCTTGAGATATCAACTGTTTTTGTTTTCCTTTAAATTGTTTCATAATTATGCTTTAGATGCTTCCGATCCTAATACAATTTATGTGGATCTTCTTCGCAACCCTGAAAAATATACAGGGTATAAAGGTCGAAGTGCTCATCGAGTTTGGAGTGCTATCTACAACGAAAACTGTTTCCAGTAAGTTTGTAATTGTATTGCTTGTTCATTGCTATTGTTTTAGCGATGGAAAAATGTAGGTATCATAGCTTACTAATTTCTTAAAATGAATGATGTGTGTTGTTTGTTGCCTGTAGTGAATGCTGTTCGCTTCTTCTTTAGACTAATTGTTGAATGTTGCACTTTCATCTTTCACTTGTAAATACTTTATGCCCGATTTGAGAAATTGTTAAGTGTTTCCAATGTTCCTTATTTGCTACCCATTTATCGTTTTGTTTGGCTAAGCATGCTTTTCCTATATTGATATTTGATAACCGCGATGTTACTTAACCCTTTCACTGTGAACGTCGAGTGTCATGGCGGATTACCAATGGACTCACTTTCATTATCTGCATTCACATCGAATTCATTATCCATTTCATACAGCCAACATCGATGTCCTATCGGGTCAGCATAGACCTTGTAAATACTTGCTGTACATTTTATGAAGCACGCAGAAAGATATTTGCGAGTTGGTAAAATATATAGTGGCCTAGTTGGCAACCAGAAATGCCTTCAATTCGATGAAAGAGATGGTACTATGAGGAATTGAAGGAATAAAAGTACACATGACTGGAAAGTAATTAATGAACTACGCTGTTATGCACACAACCTACATCATCAAATTGTTTTCAATTTGCTTTAACGTGCGCTTTATATTGACAAAATTTAGGAACAACAATTTGGAGTTTGACTAGTTGATATTTGGTAATACTTGTTAGTACGACCTGAAAATTTTTATTTTCTTGAAGCAAGATCAGTAATAGTTAGGTAGGATGGGGAGATGCTTATTTTTTATAGGCTCAATCTATTGTGCCCCCAGATTCAAAACTTAATTATTAACCCTCATCCATGTGATTGTAGACATTTTGTACACATTTCATGTTCAAAGTAAGTTTCTGAAGAATTAATCTGCATATAAATGTGAAATCTTTTGT
>CABFPE010000119.1:694776-705017 GCA_900660155.1 Hofstenia miamia | reverse complement strand
CTTAATTATTAACCCTCATCCATGTGATTGTAGACATTTTGTACACATTTCATGTTCAAAGTAAGTTTCTGAAGAATTAATCTGCATATAAATGTGAAATCTTTTGTGCAATCACAAAGTAATGATATATAGCTGCTATCTAGGCGTCATTACTATATATGCTAAAGCTTAGGATGTATATGAAAAGTAACCTCATCCATATGAATGTGTACATTTTGTACTCATTTAAAAAAGTGATTGATTCAAAAATCATTTAAGGGCGTAATTATTATTTTGGCATCTTATACCTTTCAAAAGTTAGTGGGATATTGGTAACCATGTGGTAAAATATAAATTTATTTGGTGACAGCAACTATTAATAAGTGTAAAATAATCACTTGTATCATTTATATAAATTTGACTAATTTTAGTTTTGTACAACACTTTAATGTAATGAGCAGTTTCAATTAATGTGATATCTGTTGTCAATGAATCTCAGTTGATGAAATGGCTGATGAAAGTAATTTTGCTGTAGTTTGTCACTGCCACAAAATACTTACAGAACATGCTCATGTTCTTACTTCTCCAATTTTATATTGTTGTATGATAAAGATATCTTGCGTTATGCTTGTGTTATACAAATTGTAAGACATGTGATATTTGATGTTTACATGCCTCAAAACACAACAACATTGTCCCATATTAACTGAAGGATTTTGAGTTTGATGAAATCATGGCATGCTATGGAAGTGTGCTATGTTCAGACATGGATTGTGACAATATATCTTCCTTACAAGATTTTTGGTCAGTTTATTACAGTTGAGCATTTTTTTTGTGCTACAATTAGCTAATTACATTTTGCTTTTTTCTCTGTTAGTGTTTTGATAACTATTTGTAGCAGCAAGATCATATTCAAAGCGACAGACTGTCTGCCATACATGATATTTGGGTGATGTTATCAGCAAATTTGCATCAGCATTATGTTGCTGTTGACACAGGTACAATTATTGGATGTCGGTTTAACTCCTAGTTAGTATCATGAAGGTCTCAAAAGGCCAGAAAGTTTTTTCAACCATTGCAATTTACAATCATCCTAATAAAATTGTTATTTTGTCCATGTCCCGAAGAAGAACTGCATGTTCTTAATACTCAGCTCATCATATGGTGATTATATTATATTATATTGCATTATATTCAGAACATCGCATCAGCAGACAGCTGGCTGCAATGGTTATTGGTTTTACAACCTATGAACAATAGGTCCCTGGTCAAAATGTTGTTACAAATATAAATTGGTCTAATCAATATCATGTTTGCAAGAAATGGTTATGCTCAGGATGCTGTGCTTTCCATAAAGTGGTTTGTCCAACTCACCAACGTCAGATTAAGAAGGAATGCTGCTTGGTTTGCAATAATTAGAAAAGTTTGATGTAACTTTATTTCAAGATGTGTGCTGTTTGATAATTTTGTGCTTGATATCTTGTATATATGATGTAGTTGAAAAGAATTTATCTTTAATCCCCATTATTACACATCTAAATGTAAACAATTTTAACTGCGTACCTTTTCGACACAATCACGTGCATGAAGATGCACTTTTTTACCACATTGATGAGGGTTAAACGGTTATTTTCAAGGCAAACAACTGATCTACTTCTGAACGACATTTATCAGAAATACATTTTGCCACATCAAACATTATCCCGGACAAGACGCTGTTCCTAATTTAGCTAGCTTACCAAGCATTGTGATTTTATGAATTTATTAATGTTGTTTTATCAACACTTTTGCATTTAGAGGAAAAATCAGTGGTCATAAATGAAATTGTCCAGTGCAGTTTATTTGGAAAATGATCAACGTTAAATTTGCTATCTCCAATTTCTGGAAAACAATGTTCGTTGTTTTACTTTTTTTAATCATTCACCAGTGTCTTATATTTAGATAAGCAATAATTTCTTCAACTAATTTAATAAACAATTTTTTATGTATCGTTTAAATTTGTTATGTTATTTGCTTGCTTTGAATCTTAACCTGCGCATGTTCACTGTAAAGAACAAACTCTAAACTATATTTTCCAGATTTTCAAGCAATTGCTTATTGAAAAATTCGAAAATCCCCTGACTTCGCGCAACGAACGCCGCCATTTTTTCCTCACAATTTATAATGTTCAGGTAATCAAGAGTTTGAAAGCCCATGTGAGCAACTACTAACCTTAACCATTTGTTGGCGCATCCAGGCCCATTGAGGAGTTACTTGCGTAAAATCTAAGGTAGCGTCGCTGAGAAATTCCTGAGCAGGTTAAAATTAAATTGTTTTGTTATTTATATGATAAATTTGTTTTTATAGGGACTTGTTTGCAAGTAGTTATTGAGTTGCTTTGTGCAATTACTTTGAAATAGGTTTTTCGAATTAGCCGATATCTGTTACTGTCGTATAATATATGCTTTATGTATGAATGCTGTCCAATTTCTACATTTATTGAATATCTTAATATCTACTCTTAGTAATTTCATTAATAACGGGAAATTAATACTTAACTAAACGCTTGAAGTAAACCTGATTGTTGTAGTTCAATCGTCATCTTTTGTTTCGTAATGCATCACATTTCATGTTCTACAAGAGTTTTCTCGTGTCTTAGTGTTAGTATTGATTTTAAATTGGAGAACATGCGTTCTATCCTCACACTAAGCATTTTTTAATTTATAATTAGCATAATGCCTTGGTTCTTCTCCATTTCATAAGAGCTCAAACATATTTTTACTTGACCTTAAAATTATGTTGTTAGTTGTATGAACGGTCCAACCAACTGTCCAGGAAAGTGTCCGGGTTTTGATTTAGGATTTCGAGAATGGTTTATCAACAATGCAAATATGTTTAATTGCTTTTCGAAATCTTCGATTGACTCCTACTGCATTTGCTTACTCTTCCATTACATTTACTAAGTCGCATAATGCTGAAATAATTGCAAAGTTTTGAAAATTACGATTTAATGATATGGTCTATGTAAAACGTCAGATAAAAGCTGTAGGTCTTTTTTTGCCGATTTGGATTCATCAAAGAAATAGCATTTAAACGCAATGCGCGTTTTTCTGAAGCTGCCAGTCAGTGAGCGCAAAACCTTCTCCTATTCAGATACATATCCCTAAAAATAATTCAAGTTTTGATTATGAAGGAAATTTTCAAAGAAGTGATTCATCCAGTGATGATTTTTTTAAAGTTTTTTACTTTAAGTTCAGTGATTAAGTTCTTCATAGTAGTAATTTTCCATGTACGATTACTATATTTTTGTCGACTTGCTCTACGATCTTCTTCCCATATTTTGCTGAACTATTTCCAGACTTAATTTGCAGTTGTTTAGTTTTTGGCCAACTTCCCACATTTTACTGCTTCCGGTCAGGCTTCTAACAAACAAGCAACTGTTTGTCCCGTAGAAACAGTATCACGCAACGTTTAGTGTGTAGCCGGTAGATTCCGTTTCTTAATTTTTTTGGTCATATCTAATATGTCATGGATTTGTTTGATTTCTAACTGTTTTTCAAATTTTTAGTATTATTCGCTTAACGATCTATTTCAAGTAGTTTCGCAAGTTACTGTTTGCTTCAAAGCATGTGCTGTCAAAAATATGGCATGTTGATTTGATTTTCATTTACTTTTTTAATATATTTTGCTTTAGTTCCGAACCATTGAAGAAAACTAGTTATGAAAGCCTAATGACGAACAAATTAACAAAAGGTAGGTTAATTTTATATCATTTTTTCTAATTATTTTAATACTGCGCAATATATATTACTAATAAGGAAAGGCCCATCTCAAATCAACGTAGTCACGCACCTTCAAACTCGTTACCTTTTGGTTTTTTGTGTCTCAGAATATTTCAAATTCCATGCATAATTGTCGGAGACTATGAATCCTCTTTGTACATTTTGGTTATCGCTGAAGCCATTGGATCCACAGCTTCTATGCAATTTATACCTTTCATAAACAGATTTTCATAACTTAGACAATACTACTGCACATACAACAAATTAACACTCTCCTTTGAAACAAGAAGTCAAATCATCAATATTGCAATTGGTGTTGGAAAATGAAAAAACATCTTGGACAACAATTTCTCTCTGATATATAACTCGTTGCACAGAATTTTTGGTTTGTACTGTAAAATCAAGCAATGTGTTTTTGTGAAGACTGGAGGACAAAGGCATGGAATGAAAACTATAAATCTGATAAAAAATGAGCACGAAATTTGAATTCTTATAAACAAATTGCCCTCGTGCTAAATATCAAAATTGCAATTTAAATAATTCAAAACCTTTTAAGGCAATCACTGCATATGAAAATAGAAAATGCCGTATATACTTTTCGCCATTATTTTGTAAACAGTGCCCTGATTTTTTTCTCGTAAGTACGTTTGACGGTCAACCGATTTGAAAAACCCCAAGTAAATATTTAATACTTTACACTCGCATTGCAAATCTAGACTAAAGCGAAATTCAAATTTGTATTTTGCAATTTTTGAGAGTAAAAAATCAGCACAACATACATGCATATCTAGCAACAAAATAGACGGGCACTAGAATTCAAATTACTCTTGAATATGGCGTAGCCAGCTCACACAAATTCTCACTTATTTGGTGGAGATCAAAATTCAAGATTGTGCTTGTACAGGCAAAAGCTTGATGCAATATCTCCAGATTTTAGCGTTCACAAAATTGCTTAAGAATATTTAGCGATCCTGTTCTGCAAATTTCAATATTCATTACAGGTGCCTATCAATAGAAGAAATATTCTTTGTATTTTTACTTGAGCTGTGATTCGGTGTTTAAAAAAATTTATTAACCATTTTTTCGCTAAGCGTAATTCAACTTTTTCAACATTGTTAAACATTAATTCATTTCATAGATTTATGCCTTGAAAAAAGAGTGTTTTATCGTCTCGTTTCCGGTCTACATTCCAGCATCTCTACTCATATCTGTACATTCCATCCTTTAAATCGTAAGTAATTTGTCCATTTTTTCTTACAACGCGTACGTTAAGTTTGAAATATAATTAATTAGTTTCTCTTTAGACAATGTAGGTGAGATTTTGGTGAAGGAATTTCGCACATAGATTTTGTTGTATAGAAATATACATAAATTAAATAGTTTCATTTTTTGCTATCTGTGTCGTTCTCAGGTGTCAAGCGTGGAAGTAATTATTTTCATTTGCGATGTGTGGTTTTTTACTATTTCATCAAGGATTTCCTAGTCATTTGTTCATCGTTTTATGGGATAACCGCTGATTACATGAACTTGGCGCGATTTTAGATCTTGATGCGCTTTAGATGTATATATGTAAAACTTGTAATCTTTAGTTTCAAGATTTAAAAAAATGTTATTTTTCAAAATCATAATATTTCAGTTTTTCTATATATTGCTAAAATGTGTTACGTTTCCATCGTTTTTGAAGTTGCAACAGCTGAGACTTTAGTCAGCTTTGTCTTAGCAGTTTTATATCACATTCTGTAAATGCTGCGCTCCAAATTGAAATTGAGTTGTTTTCGACGTTTTTAGCAAACACATCTCCTAGGCTACGGTTAGACTATGTTATTGGTCAAGCGTGATGTCACGTTATGGTGAAATCGCACGTCCAACCACCTTATATAATTAACGATGTGACGTGATTTTGGAACTGCTCTTGCTTTTAATCACATTGTCCAATCATAGTATTATCAACTGATTATTGTTTGTAGACAATTTGTTGAATATTACATTTTCATTGACAAAAACCCACCTTTTATTTTTGCACTAAGTTTCTACATAACATATTTTTAATTTCTTCGTCATATGATACAATTTTTAATGCATCTATTCAATGCCATTTTCTTTAAAAAATATATATACTTTTAGCACTACAGCATGGGCCTAATAAATTTGGCAGACATTTAACAGAATTTCAAAGACGATTTGACAGTGAAGAAGGGGTTGAACGCCTTAAGAATCTCTATTTTGTATACTTGATCGAATTAAGGTAAATATATAGTTATTTTATCTAGCATAGTAAATATTATTGAATTTCAATACTCATTCTTCTCACAAATAAGGTTACTTTAAGGTAAACCATGATAATGTACAAATTGATGAATTTCTGTGTTAATGCTTAACTATATTCCTTCTGTCTAGCACAGCTAATTACACGTTTCAAGACCATTGACTTTTGTTCATTGTAAACGGGGATTCCTGGAATCTAAAACTAATCCTGAATTTGTTTGATTGTCATTGTATTTTTTTGGAAAACCTCAAATAGCCGTCAATTAATGCAAACTTGATTGACGGATAGCTTCAACTTTACAACCGTTTGCATTTAAGCCAGGTACTTCTCAATTTTGCTCATTCAACATTGAAAGCGGTTTCTGAGAAATTTTTGCTTATTTATCAATAGGGAATATAAGAACATAATTTTTTCCTGTGCATATATAATTAAATAAATCAATTTTACACTGCCACTGTTAGTTGAGAAATTATAACCACATAAAATGACATACTGTATTTCGATGTTTTGCAGCATAAAAGCATATTGTTTAATATCACGGATTTTTGTTAAATGATTCAGTTCTTGTCTGCAAGGTTTAGCATTTTCATTATATGGTTATGCTCATCATTCATTATTCATAAATCTATCACTTAAGACTGTTGAAGTACATTATTTATTTTACAATGCAAAAATTTGCACAGTCAATGTCTCAATGTTTAGGGTGATTTTCCAATGAATTTAAGAAATTGTCTTTACAAGGAAATGTTCTATTCTGCTCTAACTGCATTGGTGAAGTGCCAACAAGAGCCCTCAAATTCTGCAGATTTTTTGCACATAGAGCCACAATGTTTTTAAATCTGTCTACTTCTCATTCATCTATATTTAAAGCTGCTGAAAATGCACACAATAATAAACCTTTTGTGAAGATTTTTGCATGTTTAATTTCTGCAGATATTCTGTTGTTTAAATAGCAAAATCCGACCCTGAAACAATTTTTAACAAAATATGCCAATTGTCCTGTTTCCAGTAAAATTAACGCAAAAATGGTTAATAAACGCATATCTTTACATATTTTTGAGTTTTAACGGCATATTTAAGCAAGTTTTTAGAGCGTATTTCAATTCCCTATTTATCATTTTGTAAAATTATAACTGTTCAAGTGTTCAACACACATCAATTCTTATTGTAAAATGGGTATAAAAAATAATTCAAGCAGGACCACATCATTTAGAAACACCTAGAAAAATTCTGAACGTTCTGGTGTGCTGTGCCTAAGTCAACTCATTTGGAATATTATTAAAGGTCCTTAAAAGAATAGACGAGTTGGACCAAAGCAAAGCCAGGAGAAACTATAAAATCAACAAAGCAATGATGGCGATTGCTGGTTTGAATGTACAAAATTAGCCCACGCTTAACGTCCCCAGAAATTTCAAGTGCTGTACAGATTGCCGTATGGTTAGTGTATCTACTGTTTCTCAAATTTAATAGAAATGTGGCATTAATGATCGAATATCAGCTAAAAATCCATTATTGACAAAAGAAAGCGCATTGGCTTGTCTTCTGTTGAGCTGTACTGGATAAAATGCGATAGTGGCAGAAGATTGTTTGGATATTGGATCGTGGAACACAATACCATTCAGTCAAAAGTAACTTGGGCCACCAATGTCTTCAGAATTCAAAGTCATGAGCGTTCTGGATGTTGGAGCTCATGGAATGTGTATTCCGAGCAGTATATTGAAATACTGGAAGAGTACATGATGTAAATCATATTAAAAATCCATAAAAACTCCTATTCAGTCTAGGCATAGATATTAAAAAATCAATTGAGCTAGATTCTACATTTTTCTATTCAGCTTGAATTAATTTATTGCATTAGTAACAACTATATTCGAAAGATGTGTTTTCCTGTTCAAGTGGAGTAGGATAGTAACTTTTGACCCCAGTTTTGAAATGTGATGTTCGCATCTTTACATACATTTTAAACTTTTAGCTAAACCAATGTTTTTAATTGAACAATGTATCTAAAAATGTCTTCTATTTTGTTATAAAATCGTGAATTCTTTTTCACAAACTAAATATTTGATTAATATCTGCAAAATGGTATCTTAATTTTGAAATTTGCATCAATTTGAAAATATTTATATCAGAAATACAATGCTTCCTATCACAAATATGGTAAAAAAATTTTCAAAATTGTTCAGTATTAGAAAGTAACCAAACAGTACATTCCCATATTTTTAAAAAACGAGAGATTTAAGATTTTAACAAAAAAAGATCCGATCTCCTTTTTCTCTTTCAATTAAAGGATTGCATTTCCGCAAAAAGGAAATAAATTTTTTTTGAAAAGGTTTGAATATACACATTTGCAAAAACAATATTTGCCCCACCTTTAAAAATTTTTCGCAGCGTCCTTTATCGAAGGTATTCTTTCTTATTCGAAGTTTTATAATTATAGAATACATATATATATATGTATATATATATATATATATATATTGAGAGTAACGTGAACTTACAAATTAACCGATTTATTTCAATGAACGTTTTGAAGCTTTTCGAAAAATCAGGCAGTCAAATAACAAAGCGATTTACTTTTAAATTCTAAGAATCCAAGATACAATAATGTCTCGTCCTAAATGCAATGCCTATGTTGAAGTGCTGCAATATGATTGGTTGTTAAAAAAATATATATGCTATATTAAAATTGTTAATAACTTTTGAAATTTTGAACAGTTCATAAAATTTCGTTGATTTAAATTATTAAAAACTGTATCTAATGGTGACATGGTTTTTAAAAAAATCTGCACTGCCCTTACAGAGACATCGCCATTGTGTTGTTCTATCAAGTCAGTGGTTGATTTATTTTTACGAATAATTTACCCTTAGTGCTTAGTCAAATTAGTTATATCATTACAATAAGTATATTAAAGCAAAACTCTTTGTTGTTAACGCCGAAACCGCTGTTCAATTATTCGTTTGTTCTAATTCCTCCTAATTGCGTTGACTATATGAGTGCGTAAACGTCTATAGACCTATTTAATTGCACTGTTTTATTTGATATTTTTATTTGTTGTCAAATATAATTGCCAAAGTTTTTACATTTTCTATGTTGCTAGCAATGCTTGATTCAAATTTAAAGCTGTAAATTACGAAAATTAGGAAATCAATCGCAATAATTTACATTATTAGTGTTTTTAAGTTTGGCATTTACAAATAGTTCCTTTTAGGGCGATTCATAAATTGGCAGATTTTCTTAAAGACTTCCATTATTATACTGGAAATAAGGCTGAAGACGCGAGTCTCAGCAGTCAAATGAAGATTTTTAGTGATAGTGTTAAAAAATTTCCACATCATTTTGATGAAACGATTCTTTTCAGAGACAAAGAAGTTGCTTATCTAAAAGTAAGTTCTTTCAACAAAGGTGATTTTCGTAATATAGAACTTCCCAGATTTCCTAACTCAATGGTTGTAAACAACTTTTCATTTGATATCTTTCACTCGTTTAAAATATCTTTGTATTCGTCGATTGGATCACTCTTAGAAATTGCAAAATTAAGACGTTTGCAAATATACAGAGTCAATCTACCCTTGCCGTCTTAATCGATCTTATACTAAGCGGTGCTATATTATCATTAGTAACATAACTGTCTCCGTAATGATTCGGAAAATCGTTTAGTTGTGCACTTGAATTATTGGTATTGATATAGGTATACTAAAAGAGTACTTGTAAATTTTTTGAGTGGACATTTTCAGCAATGCTGTAATCGAAGGAATCGAATTTATGCACATTTGTGCGTTCATCTCATATATTAGAAAGACGATTCAGCTGACGCTACACATATTTAGAACAGTTTTAATATATCTTTACCATCATAAAGGAATCCAACACAATTGTTGGAACATTTATTTCATATTCAAAATGTATCCTGTTGGCTAAAAGTGCGGTTTCTGTCTCACTATTGCTGTTCTATAGCAATTGTAAAACTGCAATTTTTGTGTGTTATTAGACATGTAATTTGGTAGTATCTGAGACTTTTCTGTTTGACGAACGTTTTCATCAATGAGTAGCATATTTAAACTAAATTGTTCAATCTTTTTTTCGCTATTTAATACCAACTTCTTGTTTTTAAAAAGTGTTTCGGGTAGCGTTTTTTCTGGCATGGTAAGATTATGGTGGGTATAGATAGGCTAAAATAGACAAAAAGGCCTTAACCTGAACTCATATATATATATATATATATATATATATATAC